>JABXWE010026366.1:0-26534 GCA_014611495.1 Limonius californicus
TGCTGGAATATTAATTTATGTTTATTTAATTTTGAGAAAACTCAAAATTGGCGCCCAACTAAATTACATAATTATAAATTTATTGTCACAAAAAAATATTAAATAATTAAATACATAGCATCTATTTTGGTCGCTGCCAACGTGGGGCGATTAAATGATAATATTTATTATTAAACTAAATTCACGGCAATATATATATATATATAGTTATGAATGTTTATAAACATAAATATAATCACATACAGTATCTACGATAATATATCTCTACTACGTATAAAAATAAATATAAAAAATAAAATTTTCAGTACAGTTTTCTCAGGCTTATGGATTACATATTTTCTAAGGGCATTTTCAAGTTTCAGTGTCTGCAAAACATTCTTAAAAAGCTATGACCCAAACTTCACGCACAAATAAATCTAGATTTAAATAATTGAGAAGAAAGGCACTGTCAAAATACAAGTGTTCAAAGAAGGGGGTTGCCGGCAATATAGATTCCTCAATTGATTGACTACTAACTGCGAAACGTTGCATTCACATAAAGTAATTACTATTTCGTACATTTCGTAGCTACATAAAAAAGGTTTTAATATGAACGTATTTTTGTAATTGTCTTAATTTTATTGTTGCAAAAGCATGTTGGAACAGTAAGAATCTAAAATTAATTGTTTTTTTCAATTGTGTGTTATTTGTGACTAATATTTGAAGAATATTTTGATATGATTTTGATAATCATTAATTGTAATATTATTAATTTAAGGTAATTTGTGTTTAAAATGAACATGAATTTTGTTAAAGTCATTGATAAGCCGTGTGAGGTGTCAAAACATTTCTTTTTAAATAAGGAATATGGCTATAATTTCATTTTTGATGTAAATGATATTTTCAAAAAGTTATTTAAATATTTAGGATTTGGGTTAATTTGCGTTAACTTCATTGTGCTTTCCCATTGGTTGAGGAAGTCACATGGTTTTTTGTAAAATGTACTAATTTTTGTTTGTATTATGATGTTGACGTGAACAGACACTCGCCTGGCGAATCAATTAAAATAGTTATTTTGTGTGTTTATTATATCCTGTTTGAATAAAGCTATGTTATTAAGTGTTACGGTTCAAATCAGCGTTATTTGTTACTTATTTGTGTGAAATATTGATAAAATTCGATAAGCCGAAAATCAAGAATTTGGTGCGGAGTATCAGAGTCGCGTCAGTAGACTTCAGTTGTTTTTCAACATGTTGTGTTTGTATCTGCGTCTCACGTTTAAAATGTAAAACAAACTTCAAGGTTAGGAATAATCTACAACTTGGACAAAAGCTTTATACCTGTTAATTATTTGGGAGATATTCACATCATATTCTAGAACTGCAACTGGAATAGCAACCAAATTTAATTTAAATTAAATTAGAACAAATAAGTAACATCCAATCAACAACAATTTGAATAGTAAAGCAAGTTTGGGGTTCACAATTTAAAAAGAAAATATAAAGATGCGACGTATTTATGAGTTCATTGGTATATTTGAACATCTGTAGCACTAAGCAGTAAATAATATTTGGGTTAATTTCCTTTTAAAAGGATTTTACGAATACGAAAATACTCAGTCCAAAGTGTTTCTGCGAGGAGTTTAGAAGAAAGCAATAAGTGATAGACTTTCGTTTCGAAGATCAAGATCAAGGAGTACGATCCTAATTTCATCAAGTGAATCTAGTGAAGTGCTTCTATGCGAAAAGGTGGGTCCGTTTGAAAGTGCTTTGTTAAATTAGACCTTACTATTTATTTCATGTAACTTTGTCATTTAATTATTAAAGTTGTTTAATGTTTTATAAAAAGACTTAGATAATTCGATAGCATTTAATTCATTTCTTTGTTGCATCCATATTTTATAAGTTCGTGGTTACTTGCCTTGTATCCTTCGCCTTGTTCAGTTAACTAGCGCAAGAACTTAAAGGTTATACAGTTACCAAAATTTATTATAAACCCTGAATAGTATATTAAAGAACTAGTTTCATAAGGCCTTTTCTTAACGCACGAGTCCAAGTTTGAAAAACGAGACGCGAAGCGTCGAGTTTTTCTACGGACGAGTGCGACAAGTGGTCTTATGAAACGTGTTCTTTATACTATTTTTTCTATTGAGGAAGTTTATTTTAAATAAATTTATGTAGAAAATTTTACGTCAAATCGATTACTAGGCAGTTTTTATAAACACTTATGGCAGCACTGACAGGTGGCTGAAGCTGACATTTCCAACTTTCAAATTCAAATCGAACTACCAACGTCGTAAAAAAACAAACTAAAAACAGTACGATTATAGGCCTCCTTAACGTACTGTTTTTAAGCTAAAACAGTGCGCTTACAACGGCTTTATAAAACCGAAATAGAAAAAGTTCTTTTAGAGTTTATGTTTAAAGTGTGGCCTTTTGTGTTGTTTCAACAACTTATGTAATATTATTGTAATATTTTTTACATATGATCAGCAGACCATCTTTATTACGGGTCCAATTAAAGCAATATTCCCCCTTTTTTCAAACATAATATTTTTATGTCGCTTCAATGTGGGGCTCATATGTAGGTTCCTCAATAAAACATCATAATAATATATTGCCATGTATTTTAATTATAAATATTTAATTATCAATTATTGAATGATTATTTAAAATATAACTTTTAGTTGGGCGCCAAATTTGAGTTTTTACTCAAATTAAATAAACATGAGATAAATACACTAGCATCTATATAGACTCCTGTAATCTCAAGGTAACGATTCGTGGCTTCACCAATTAGATAGATAATTACGAAACAAATAAAATACATAATCTTATAAACATAGAAATAAACTATGACTTATCTTGTATGTCCAGTCCCTTTGACTATAACGTAGACACCATTCTTGCGAATACTGCAACATCTGCGTTTATGCTGTTTGAATGTCTCGTTGTAAAGGCAACCGTTTGCCTTAAAATGCTTATGCAAATTTTGAGTTGCCGTTAGGACGTGCAATTATCAGGTAGCCATGATCACAAAAACAATGGATAGTGCTTGATACTCCAGAAAAAAAAAAACAATGCTAAGTCAATTAAATACTTTGCTGTAATAAAAATTTCATTTTTTGAGCGTAAACGCAAACCGTATCTCTCATTTCAGCATTGGAGAATTCGTTATGTCGCGGCATTTTCGTAAACACAAAATAAAAATTTAAAATACAATTTCTATGACACCAAAGTATTTAATTGACTTAGCATTGTTTTTTTTCTGCAGTAACAAGCACTACCCATTGTTTTTGTGATCATGGCTACCTGATAATTGCACGTCCTAACGGCAACTCAAAACTTGCACAAGCATTTTAAGGCAAACGGTTGCCTTTACGCGTTTGAACTAAGAGTACCTTATTTATGTACGTTTTAATTCTCTTTCAGAAAATAAAAGAAAACTGCAAAATTTTCCACTAATAACAAAGTTAGAACTAATATAAAATTTGAGTGGTAGGTTAAGTGCCTCTTAAAGTTAAGTATGGTTTATGAAAATGCTGCTGCCACTTTACTACATAATGATAAGTATGTGTACCAAATTTGAAAAAAATATATTTAGATTTGTGGAAATTACAATAAAAAAAATTAAGAAATTGAACTTTAAGGCCCTATAACTTTCGGCATAAGGTATATTAGGTTTAATCGGTTTATTTTAACCTAAAGAATCTATGACTAAACGCTGGCCCATTGCTTCTGAGACACCCTGTATATATCCACCATAATCTTTGATGTTTCAAAGTTGATTCATTACTAAATAGCACGCTCTGCCACTGTTATGTGGTCAAGTTCTGATATTCCTTGGCTCATAGCGAACGATGGTAGTTTCACTTCTGGGGAAGCTATGGTTTCTTTCGCGCTCTACATCCTCTAAGTTTAAATTAAGCAGTCTGCCTCTCACAGTAGAAGTGTACACACTTACATCAACAGCTTCGGACAATCATTTGGTTAATTGTGTTGAATTAAGGCTTCTATCTACCAGGCTCCTTGTTCTTAGCTCAACATCATCTCGAACCGATATTTTTTAGTCGTTGACTACGCAGTTACTCATTAATTTTCACAATCTAACATTCTTACTAGTAACTCGACTAAATGAAAAAATTTTACTATGGCAGCTACTTCGCGATTGGAAACGCCTCCGTTATGGTAAAATTGATTTTAAACGGCTTTTCTTGGAATATCAGTCTATAACTTTTGACTAAATTTAAAAATCGATTGCTGTGTTACACTTTATAAAATGGACTTAATTCTATTTAAATATAAAGTATTAAAGCTATAGGAAGCTTTCCTCTATGAAAATGAGTAGTTCACATGCGATATTTTCAAAGGAGTTCATACATTGTCTTCTCCGATCATTCATCGGGTTGTCGTAAGATGGGAATTGCCAATTTTGAGTTCATCTGAAGGAAATTTGGCAATGGAGCCGCGTACATAATATTGTTTTTATGCCTTTCGCCAATTTCTACTGAGTCTTGAGCTGCAATAACAATGATATTAATGTAAATGTTTACAATTTGACAGTTCAGACCAATTTTGTAGATTTAAACATATTAATGTGGTTAATTGGCTGTAATTTGTACTGAATGCCATTGACTTAGCTTAAGAGGTAACTTTGTGTTGTATTTATTTAAACATTAAATGTGTACTAATTTGTTTATCTGCAAAGTTATATAATTTTCATAGACGATTATAGAAATTGTACAATTACATCGAAAGAATGCTCAGATTCTGCTATATTTGTATGTAAACTTGTAGTACAAGTGTAATGGATGAGTTTCGTCGTATTTCCTATGGCAACAATGCTATATTTGTTTATTTATGTGTTATTTAAACATATTTTGACAATTTCGTTTATATGTGTGGAAATTGCTAAGTTATTTCTATTCCTTAGGGAATTATGAGTTCAAATGCCATTGTATACTTAGATAGGGCATTTTTTATGTGAAGTTTATTAAGAACAATGCTTTAATAATTGAATTGTTTATGTTTATATGTCAAAAGCTCATGTACTTAAAGAAATTTCGAAATTTTCCTATATTTAAATGTTTAGATCCTGTTAAAATGTTTTATAAATGATAGTGTTGTTATGTTAGTATAGTTTAAGTTTGTTTTCATAAATTATCATAGTAGATTTAATTGTTTATTTTTAATTTATAGATTTTGTTGTTAACTGTTAGTTTTGTATTTATATTAGATAGGTCATGTTTGGTCTTGAAAGATTCGTCTTTTAATGAGGTTTTCGAATATGTAATTAGTTTGGCCCTAACATAATCCATAGTTAAGTTATTTAGTTTATAAGATTTATTATTCGATTTTAGCATTTCCTAGCGGCGTCCTGATTGGTCAATTTTATCAGGCGTTTTGCAAGGTAGATTAAAATTTGTTAAAAAATCTGAAAGTTATGTGAGTTGCCATGACAACGCTAGCTTTTTTTCAGAGCAAGTATAAAAGGGAAATTCTGGAAAGCAGCGTCACTTCCTAAAATTGTCGACGAGGAACCTTTGAAGGTTTCCTAACCAAATTTGTAAAATGTAATTACTGTTTGTGATTTTATTTTGTTGACATGTCAAAGTTTGAATAAAGTTATACAAAGTTCTAAGTGCTTTACTTACCGAATAGTTTAACAGGTCCAGTACTACGTGAATATAATAATAATTATCCCAGTGCTTCGATTTCAATAAAAATATAATTATCAACGTTCAACAACCAAACAACTATTAATAAATTTGTTGGTTATATGCAACATAACCTATAAATGCAATGTGCTACGAGTAAATATTATTCAACAACCAACAACGACAGGTAAAAGCCAATATATTACCTGAAATTCAACAAAGATCCAGTGCAATCCAGGAATTACTGAGAGGCCGATAAGAATTCTTCGTCTGTTGGAATTATACGAGTATCTTGATTGTCCATCCGCACAGATCAACAACAAATACGAAGAGAGCCGCGCAATACAAGGCAGCGCACGCAAGAAAGGATATAAGCGGAAAGAAATATTGATGAACAAAGGAAGGGAAAAGCTGGACAACAGGTTTGATAGTGATTAGTTCCATTAATTTTAAATTTCTTAATTGTGTAATTTTGTGTTTATTTGGCTAATGACAAATTCATGCAAATTTTCAATTCATCAACAATTTATTGACCAGTATTTAGTTTGTTCCTTTGCAGTTTCCTTTAATAATTTAAATAAATTATTTCTTTACGAATTCAAAGGATTCAAAATTGCCTTGCCTACTTCCTTTAGTTATAAAAATATAGGAATTCAATTTCGTAATGCCCAATTATCTCAACCTTAAGTATTTGATAACCCTGAGAATAAATTAATTTAATTTTGATTTCAAATAAAGTTCATGTTGTATTTTATTAAAGAGTCTCGTTTTAAGATAGTGCTGTGTGAGGTATCTATTTTCATACAATTTTGTCGTCAATTTGTATATGTCATTGAAAGCACAGGATTGTTTGTGCCCCATTTTATTGTGTGTATCTACAGCAGATTATCGAACCCCATCTATGATTGTTACAACCATTATTTTTATTAGTGGGGCTTGCTTTACTATTTATTTATTTAAAACACACACCGTTTCTCATAGCAACTATTTTTGGCAACCCAACGTGGGGCTTGCTTTTTTATTTATTTAATTTATAAAAATCTATCTCACAGCAATATATATATATATATATATATACTGGGTGTCCCATAATGTTTTGCTGTTTTTAGAGAGCGCTGGTTTGGCAACGCTGTAGAGTAGCGCCACCACTTTGTATTTCCCAGGTCAAGGAAGGTTGCGGATTATTTAGTAAGAATGGAGAGGTGGACGGGAGAACAACGCGCGCTCTTTGTGGAGCTTTATTTGAAAAACCAAGAATCCACGCAGGTCGATAAGGAAACATGCACAAGCGCTGCGTTTCTCCAAATCATCTGTGCATCGAATGTTGTCAAAGGAACTGAAGTTTCTGTTAACTTCAGTTCCTTTGACAACATTCGATGCACAGATGATTTGGAGAAACGCAGCGCTTGTGCATGTTTCCTTATCGACCTGCGTGGATTTCGCCTGGTTGCAAACCGAACAGCAGCGACGTTCTCAGGTGTGTTTACAGACTGAGGGCGGCCCGACGGCTTCTTGTTTACACACGAACCTGTCGTTCTGAACTTCTGTAACCATGACTGCACTAAACTGCGACTTGGCGCATCGTCCACACGGCGAATATCCAAACGATTGCAAAAAAGGCGGCGTGCCACAACGTACGATTCTTGGTTTTTCAAATAAAGCTCCACAAAGAGCGCGCGATGTTCTCCCGTCCACCTCTCCATTCTTACTAAATAATCCGCAACCTTCCTTGACCTGGGAAATACAAAGTCGTGGCGCTACTCTACAGCGTTGCCAAACCAGCGCTCTCTAAAAACAGCAAAACATTATGGGACACCCGATATATATATACATATATTACATGAAAATTAGTTTTAAATGGACCTTCAGTGGTTACTAATCATCCCAATGTGTTCCTTTGTATGAATAAATAAAAAATTGATCATCTGCTAATAAAGCATTATTTTATCTTTTTTGTAGTGTTTAAGAAAATAATTAGTTATATACTAATTCTAACCATGTAGTAAGAGGTAATAATGATTGGCGATATTTATACAATTTTTAGAGGTGCAAAACACTTATTCCCATTGATATTTTTAAACGAAGGTAAAAGTATCCGCATAATACAAGAAATTCAAAAGGATTCTAATAAAATTACATTACAATTGCATGTTATACTCCTAGTTTATTGGGACTATTTTAGCCACGGTTGTGAAATTCTGTCACCAAACTAAAATGAATCTTACACATCAAGCTACCGGCACATGAACATACACTTTTAATTACTATGCACTGCTTGATATTCTGAAGGCTTTTCGTTTGGCGCCGCGACGGAGCAGAAGCGCAGTCCCTATAATGACAGCGGTCAACTGCTCCGTCGCCGTGTATGCATATCAAAGAGTAACTAGTAGAGAATCCCTTCAAACGAATCTCCGAATATCTCGATATAGAAGTGCTTTACTCTCGGGAATTCTCACTTTGCTTGAGCTAGCTAGTTATCTCTCCGAATATCTTGTTATCTGTACCTCGCTCTATCGAGGCCGTCAGGATACAACATACTAGGAGATCTCATCTATTTTATAATACTTATTTTATTTTTGATATTATTTTTGATATTGATTTACTGCTGGATAAAACAGTTTTTTAAAACAAAACATGTTTCTATAGCAACATATGGTATAGTCAAGCATGAAATATTCTTCTTCTTCCATAAAAATTGCTCAAAAACAGTATCAGATTCCATCAAACAAGAGCCAAAAACAGTTTTATATTTATAGATTACATTATCTAAAAAACAAAATCAACTTCTTGCCTGTTTTAATCATAAATTTGTTGAATTTCAGCTATCGCTTTCAGAAACATTACAATTTAAACAACATTTATTATAATATGATAGGAAAATAAAAATATTAGATCCATATTACTGCACCCATGAGGAATAACTCAATCAAAATATTACTTTTCAAAGCATAGACATAATCTTACACTATATGCAGGTGTGTATATATATATATATATATAGTATATACAATTCCGTCGCAAAATGTCCTCCCCCTGCTAACTTCTGAACGACTTGATATTTCTTCACAAAATTTTGTGTGCTTTAATAGGTGGCTAAATACTACTTTTTAGCTCATATTTAAATTGTATAACTTCCAAAATGGCGGCTAGGCGCCATCTTGAACAATTTTTTAATAAATATTCAAAGTGTGCTCCTTGAACTTCTTGACAATAGAAAAACCTATTTAATATCTCTTCCCGTACTTTCTGGAAAGTTTCAACTCCGATATTTGCACAAGACTCTGTTATTTTACTTCGTAAATCCAAAAGGGAATCGTGTTCTGTTTAAAAAATTTTCGATTTAAGATACCCCACAAAAAAGTCCAACGGAGTCAAGTCAGGGGATCGCGGAGGCGATTCTGTTGGACCACGACTACCAATCCATCGTCGAGGATACGTTGCATCGAGATAATTGCGAACTTGTCTGCTAAAATGCGCCATCTTGCTGGAATATGATATCCATGCCAAATTCGTTTGGATTATTTTCAGCAATTTCAATTATTAACGGATGGATGACGTTTTCAGCATGTTCAAGTACATTTCCCCAGTAAGGTTTCCGTCGGTAAATAAGAGACCTACGATATGGTCGCCAAATATTCCTATCCACATATTCAGTTTCTGCTGAAATTGGGTGTGACCTTCCCGGAAAACATGGGGATTTTCATCGCACCAATATCTTACAATTAGTCTGTTAACAAATCCATTTAAGAAAAATGTGCATTCGTCACTAAAACAGATATTACGAAGAAGGATAGGTTTCTTGCAATGGTTTGGGTCATGACCTCGCAAAATTCAATGCGTCTATCCGGATCATTTTCAATCAACTGGTGTAAAATCTTCATTTTGTATGGATGGAACTTATGCCGTTTTAAAAGCTTTTTGACAGTGGTCGCCGATACATCACATATCGCAGTTACATGTGAAGTTGATTGCTGAGAATGTACTACCATTTCACCGACTATCTGAATTTGTTTGTCTTCTGAAATTGCGGGTAGCCATGGTTTTTCCTGTTTTGCACAAGTTCTCTTAAATACGTCCTCGAAATAGAACGGTCGGGAAAACGTTCATTAAATATTCTTTGGGCTTCGTGAATGTTTCGATTGGCTTCAGCAAAAATAAAAACTGCTTCAGTTTTTTCCTGCCAAGTTCGAACATTCGCCATAATTATTGTTAGTATCACCGGTTTTAACAGTCAATATTCAAACGTAAGCAAACACAATAACTGAATTAACGTGACAATTTGGAAATCTGTCATTTGTTTTTGAATCTATAAAACTTTCCCAAAATATGGAATTATACTCTACTCAAGGAGACCTTTCAATGAGGGTTCACTCGACCCCCATCGCCATTTAAGAAAATAGTTATACAATTTAAATATATACTAAAAAGTAGTATGTAGCCTCACATTGAAGCACA
The DNA here is from genome assembly GCA_014611495.1 of Limonius californicus. NCBI lineage: Eukaryota > Metazoa > Arthropoda > Insecta > Coleoptera > Elateridae > Limonius > Limonius californicus. The sequence continues at coordinate 10,091 of JABXWE010026366.1, forward strand.
CAAAATTTTGTGAAGAAATATCAAGTCATTCAAGCGTTAGTGGGGGGGGGGACATTTTACGACCGCATTGTATAAACTATATGCACCATGTTTTATGAAAAAATAGTTGTGTTGCACATATTATTAAGTGCCAGCTACTTGGCTATTTATAAACAGTCAACGAGAAGCATACGGCAACGCTGTCCGAACATTAATGACTTGTTTCCGTTATACCAAAATAAACCTTCCAGATCTTTCAAATCAATAATTTACATAACTAGTAGTATTATCTTAGCGACGCTCGCCAAAGTTTCATTTTGTGTTCCTGATGCTTAGCAACCGATGTAAAAAAGTTGAAGTTTGTTGGTAATTGGTAAGGAGTAGCGATTTTTGTTTCAAGGTGTAAGAACCCACAGTTAGCTATTCCGCAAATGATGTAATTTTGCGTAACATGTGTTTTTTTATAAATAAAAACAGTTTCTGGTTGATATTTTTAAATTAATATTGTGTCTTCTGTCTTATATGTGACGTTAAATTTATTGAGATTTGCACAAACGCGACAGCTGTATTAGTCGGATGCAAGGGCGTGGGCTTTATAGGTATTGTTTTTTTTTTTGGGCGCCTGCCGAGAGGACCTCGACGAGGAAAAAAGTCAAGCAAAGACAAGCTAGAACAATTTCTATTTTAAAGTATTTAATCCCAGATATTATGCCAAGATTTATCTGTTTAAATGCAAGTTTCTTTATTACAGTATGCATAAATTTTATGCGCTCGGACAGATCACGAAAAAAGTAAACAAGAAAGTACTTGCCGATAAGACTTGGTGCACGATGATTCGCTAATCTCATGCAGATTGACAGGTGGACTGCTGGGATCTCTTTAGACGCACAACACTTTCTTTCTGTTGCACTTCGTTGCTTTTTAATATTGTATTAATTGATTAATCGATAATTATTATCTTTAAAACACAAATTTAATATTTTCGCAAAGCCGCGCGTACGCTTTCGACCAGTCTCTTTCGACTTCCTCGGCCCGTCTCCCCGCGTGTTTGTCTTCGCTTTTCCAAAAACGCGTTATCTATCCTCACCTTGCATTTAAACCTGGGTTGCCTAAATACAGGCGAACTTTTAACCGTTACATATATGTGATTAAAAAGTGAATTTTTAACAAAAAAATAATCTTTGAATCAAGAATTGGAGTCTAGTTCATGTATAAGCGTCGATATCTTTCATCTGTCTCTACTACATTCTTTTGTTTACTCATTATTATCATTAAAAAGTTTAACTGAAAGCATCGACTTAGGAAAAATAAGAAACATAACATTTTTAATCGGAGTTCAAACCAGTAATAGGTTATGTTCCAGTAGTGCTGCATATTTTGAATAAAACAATTTTTATTTGAACTTTCACATCTACGAACAAAGTTAAATCAAATATCTAACTTTCTACTAACCTGTGAGAACTTACACATCGATGAGATCACCAATTTTCCAAGAAATTCTGTGATCAAGCAACAAGTGTGCCTTCAACATTTACTGAAAAACAAGAAGGTCCTTCTACAGAATTCTTACGGCAGAATAAATTTAAACAAGATCTTCAGTGACAAGAGTGTTGTGTTTTAATTAAACTGATAATTTGCGTCTTCTATCTTTGTTATTTGATTATTAAATTGTTTATATTCAACAAAGAAGGCACTAATAATTTGGAAAAATTTTATTTAATTTCATGTATGCCAGTTATTCTATTTATAGTGCAAAATCGCCTTTTTATTTCTTACATTGTGGTAGCGGATTTCGGAGCCAAACGGCGCTAAATTTAAATTCCTGCATTTCCCTAAGATTTAAGAGAGAAATTATTGTTGTCTATTTGTTGGAAGCGAGTGGGGTAGAATAATGTACAGTTATGGCCAAAAGTAATGATGCGCGGGGTCTGGGAGGTACGAAGTATCCCCCGGAAAAAAGGAGGGGCCGGGAAATTTTTTGAAAAAAAAAGAAATGAATAGAATGAGTTTCAAACAAATAACGCTGTCGACTCATACCAAATTGCCTGAGGTTGAGTATTTATTAAAAAATGTTCCCTTAAATCACCATTTCAGCTTGATCCTGGGTGTCTGTACTTGTACCCGGTTGTGGATTTACATCCATCGCGCCCGAAAAACTAACTAAAAACAAAATCAAAACTTTCTCGATTGAATGCCCAACGCTAATTATTTATAATAAATATAATTATAGCGCAAGTACTCGCATCAGGAGAGGAATTATTCAATTACTTATATATCGAAACGTGGCTTTGCATTAGCGAAACGAAACCCTTTGCGATGGTGGACTGTGGCAGTCGATCAGAGAACTGCTGGATTCAATTTTCATATTGCATCCATCCAGTCACGATACACATACACACATACAGTGCTACTTGCTAGATATATTTGCCGCACTGCGCACTAGTCATCGCGTCGGCTATTCTGTTAACTGCAGACAGCGTACGCTTAATACGACGGATTCATTTATTGAATTGCATCCACGTGCACCGTAATCTTAAGGCTGACCGGCGCGGCGCGACGGGGAAGCGCTGATAAGTCAGCAGTTCCAGTGAAGGCTTTGGATTCAGCGTACACAAGTGCATCCGCGCCGTTGCCAGCAATGGTACTTTTTATAAAAATTTACAGTATTTTGAACAGTTGTAGGAATTCCAAAGAAAAAACTGGAAATTCACTTAAAATATATACATTTAACTGCTAGCTGGAAATTTTAGGGGATGCATTGCTTCCTTTGCATCCATGGACCGCACGCCACTGCTCTATATGCAATAAGCCTTTCATAGCAACGACAAGCGTTATATAGAAACAGCTTGACACACGCACGGCTTTATCTTTGAAGTAGAGGTTCACACGTCAATATTATTCAGCAAGCTAATGTCATTAATTAGGTGATTTGTTATGGTTTATGTAAACTCCAATTCGAAACTTGAATAACTATACAAAGTGCTATACTGTTAAAAAAGTTAAAAAGGATTTCTTTGTTTTGAATTGTATTAGCCGCAAATCCAACACAGATTTTTTTCTTTGTTCAATGTGTGTTTAATTAGATCAAGGTTCATAAGTTACAATTAAAATATGATCTTCTATAGCTACTTTGAACAAAAAAACATCAGAATCTTAAAGAAGCCTGTTCAAAACAACAGAAACTATTTAACACAAGAACATAATAAGCAAGAATATCATAAGGAAATTTCTATGTGTGAGGTTATGTTCCGGACAGTGTGACACTTACTTCTCGGGCTGATTGCATATGCAGTTCCGTCGGTCGCACATCTTTTTAAATGGTCGGGAGAAGGTACATTATTCTACCAGTCGTAAAGGTGCGTTTAAATTATTGTTTCAAAGTTCAGATATTCCGTAATCTTTCTGGTTTAACTACAGTAAAAAAATAAAAATAAAAATATGACAACCTTTAGAATGAAAAAACTCAGTGATATTTACCACGTACAAAAATATACAGGGTGTCCCATGACATGAGATCACTTCACCTACGTGTAGAGGAGGTGAAAAGAAGTCGAAACTAAAGAGTGGTCATTTTCTCTAAATGGACTATTAAAGAAGTTATGGCCTGTTTTAGTTAAATACTGAAACGTAGTATTTGATACAAACTTATCCACGTTACTATGGAAATGATATTATTTACGTGTATGGTTAACAGTAAAGCACCTTAAAGTTGATTTCTCTGCTTGCGCTTATTAACAGTGTTGATAATGTTTATTTTTACAACGCGAGAGTTCGCAGATATCCATCACACGTACGGTTTTTGTGATGGAAACTCAGTAGCAGCTGCTCGAGAATATGGATTGAGATTTCCAAATCGGCGAGTACCAGATCCACGAGTTTTCCAACAAGTGCACAACCACCTACGTGAACACAGACCTTTCTCGAAACCGTCGACTGAGCGTCCAATACAGCAAGTACTAAACAATGAGGACACCATACTGCGAGAAATTAATAATAATCTCGGCACCTCTGTTCGTCGTATATCTGCACAAGTTAATGTACCACGAATGCGAGTTTGGAGAACATTAAAACGTCATATTCAGGTTGTTCAAGCCCTCTTACTTACAGATTTCGCTAGTCGTATGGAATTTTGACGCTGGATCATTCAAAAGCGAAACCTACCTAATAGAATTTTATTCGAAGATAAGGCAACATTTACAAGGAATGGATTAATGAACAGAAAGAGCAGCCACTCTTGGTATTTGGAGAATCCACACGACATTACAGTATCAAATTATCAACATAGGTTTTCAGTGAATATCTGGTATGGAATTATTGATAATATGCTCATTGGCCCATTCGTGTTTAAGAACCATTTAAGCGCCGACAGATATGTACATTTTCTAGAAAATCATTTGGGAGGATTGTTAGATGACGTCCCTCTGGCGATCAGACATGTTATATCTACCAGCACGATGGTACCTCTGCGGACTTTGCGTTACGTTTAAGACAAATTTTGTAACAACGGTTTGAAAAACGTGTAATTGGTAGACGAGAACAGCACCCTCGCCCCAAGATCTCCGAGCTTGTTTAGATTATCATTTGTAGGGCCATATGAAAAATATGGTGTACCAAACACCATCAGAGACTGTTGAAGATCTTGGGAGACGAATTTTTGAGGCAGCAGAATGTTACGGGGCAAACGAGCTTTTTCGTCGATCCGCAACCGGATAGGTGGAAAAAGGCCTACAGCTTAGCTCAGAGGAGTAGGAAGAGTTCACGGAAATCGTTTACGGGAGGAAATCTTCCTGGTTGTGTACAAAGTAAGTCAAAATTAGTGCGCGCTACCTTCCAAATACAGCTGATTGCAGGTCCTCGTGGAAGGCCTAGAATCCAGCAGCTTACGGTAATCGAACTCACCTTTATTGTGCCTCCCTTCTGTTTGTAAAGCTTGCAAAATTCGTATACCCACAAGTACAGAATGCACAATAATAAAAGAGGCAGTAAATTTTAAAACATATATAATTAGATTATTGGAAATGATGATACAAAAATGAGGGAAAATGGCGTTTTTATAGTTCTATAATACAAGCGATTGATTTGAACATTCAAGAAAAACAACTCGCCGCCGCTGGCGTAAGTCATTTACATTTTCCAAACAACTACGTTGCCACTGACGTCGGAGCTTACAGGAATGACACAATATATGTATATAAAAAATATTACTCTAGAGTTTGTAGTGCACAAAGAAAGACAGTCGGCGACTGAAGGTCGCTTCTTGTTACATAAAAAAAGGTTCAATCCCTTGAAATTTTGCAAGCTGACGCGAAAAGGGATTCTTTTTTCACAGCACAAAAAACTTAGTTCTCTACCTTGAATTTTGATGATGGCAGGCACAATTCTGGGGTTTTTTCCAGATGCAGGCAAAAAGGTAGACGTTCTTCGGGAAAATTGCGAGAAGAGATATTTGCTGCACAACCCTCCTAGTTCATCGCAGCAACGAGACAGGTACAGGAACAACGAATGGGCTCGATACTAATCCGCCAAAGGCGATCGGCAAATTCGCAATGAATTGCCTTTTCAGGGTTGAAATCCAGCGTATTTTCTTTAAAATCCGTCGATATTCTGTTCAATCCACGGTGATACAGCGGTACAGGAATACACGCGATGGATACGCATCGAAAACATAAGCCGCCCCTGCCGTACTTAATTTATTAACGGCCCCCTTAGATGGAATTGGTAGACCGGAGTCAACGAAGCTGGAAGACTGACTTCTTATTTTCGTAACGGCCCCCGTAGATGCACTCGAGCGGCCAGAGTCAACGAAGTTGGAAGACTGACTGAAGAACTCTCGTGACGCGAACCTGCATTTCCCCCAAAGGGTTGCAACATATTTCGTAATATGGTGAAATGATTCTAGAACAACACGTATGACTTCCGAGGGTCAACACAGAATTCCAAAAATTGCTTTCGAACGGAAAATCTAGCCTGTAAAGGGAAACTATCAAAATTGGCCTCGTCATAAATCAATCTTTAAAAAGCAACAAAATAACCAAAACTGTTATCAACATACAAACGGCAATTAAAATAGAATTTTCAATCCCTATGAAGCGGCAATTAAAGTCCGACATTAATTCAAATGGAGCGGCAAAATGTAAATGAACATAACAAGAACTAATTCGAAATAACAATGATATGTTACGTAGGGCAAGCAGATCTCTCTTAAGAAGAGCCAGAATGTGTCTCGCGAGCAAAGGTGGCCATTTTGAACAATCTATATAGTGAATAATTATTTAACACTCTGTATTTTGAAAACGGTTTACTCCAGGGCATAACTTTATTAGAATTTTTAACTATATTTGGTCCAAAGATTACATACACGAACTAGTGATTTCACGTCGTAGGACACCCCGTATACGAGTATAATTTTCTAAAGTGCTAAGGTTTAAATTTTTCCTCTATCCTGACTATCTTGCTACATTCATGCTGATTTTCTGGGGATCAACCCAAAAACGAATATTTCCTATTTCCAATAAATTTAATATGTAAAGAAATAAACAAGAAAACTATCTATTTATAATTTTATCATTTACATATAATTGTACCTAAATATTTTATTTAATTCAGTATTTAAATATTACAAAGCATAAAAATAGTTCTATTACCTAAAATGAACGCATGAATGCATTGTATCTAAACAAGACCTGCAATGAACGTCACGCATTGTTGCTTAATGTGTTTTAACGCTAAGTGAATAATAGCTAACTATTCATTCAGCGGTTTAAATAACAAAAATGATCTAAAATTGGGTTTCCAAACCGTGGGGTACCTATTCAGCAAGAACCGATCGAATCATCGACATGGAACTTAAATTAGGTTATAGGTGAAAACAAAGCAATTTGGTAAAAAGTGGTTGAAGGGATGGACGCAAACTGACGTATCCCCGCTAATTTATATTAATGGGGTATCTAATGTCCGCCGATAGCGCGGGGTAAAGGCTGGCGGGGTGTTTATCCAGTCATCATCCGCCGGACGCGTGCAATAATTACTTCCCATGATTACCGGCATCGCGAGATCTACCTGTGAAACGATTCCACAGGGGAAAATTTTCTAACAGCGACTACACAGAGTCGCCCTTCAGGAAAATTACATTACGTAAAATCATATGGCGTTTACAAAAAAATCTACATTATTAAAAATTAATTAGAACAATATTTGTTTAATTACAATACATCCCATCTTTAGATATTAAGCAATTATTAAGACCCCACTTAGAGAAAATATAATTTTTCCATTCACATTATAATAGAACTATAAATAATGAGAAAAATTAATCTGTGGTAGTCGTAGATAAACTTCTTGAATTCGCCGTGAGATGGTGCTACTACTAATCGCCTTAGGAAACGGGGAAACTCGTTGGTAACCTCTTTAAAAATTTCAATAGTTTGAAATAATAACAAAACTAGTACTATTATTACTGTTTTAATATTATTACATCATTTTAATAATACAAACAAGGTTTTAATTGTAGAAGTAAGACATTTTTAAATTTAAATTTAATTAATTTAAAACACTACTAAAACAACAAAATGTAACGTCTTTTTAGTAATGAACATGAAAATTACAACAAAGGTACGTTTAAAGAAGAAATTTAATAATATTATAATGAAAGTCGTGAATGTCTCCTTTCACTTAACTTAAATTTATTAAATTCTAATACCGTGTGGCACCTCCTCTGGCAGCAATAACTGCTCTTCACCTTGCTGGCATACTCTCAATGCAATTATCAATATGTTCTTGTGGAATTTGATGCCACAGTACCGGCAATACATCCCTCAGTTGTTGCACAGTAGTAGGCCTTGGATTATGATGATCCAGCTGTGTCTGCAATGCTCGTGCATGCTCGATAGGGTTGAGGTCTAGAGATAGCGGGGGAAGAGCAAGATGATTTATTTCCTCATCTCGAAGCATCTCTAAAACAACCCGAGCATAATGCGGCCTTGCGTTGTCGCCAAGAAAAATAAATATTCTTGTCCAACAGCATGGCGACAGTTCAGAACATGGTCCATAATGATCTCTTGGGCATAACGTTGGCCCCTGAGTATACCATTAAAGCTATGGAGGTCAGCACACCACCACTACCATAAGACCACCTCCACCAAAGGCCACGACTGGTTGGGTATACTGAGGTAAGGTACGATGTCCGGCACTACGATATACTCTTTGACACCGGCCATCATTGCTGAGACAATATCTGGATTCGTCCGAAAACAGTATATCATTCCACGGGGACAACTCTTGAAGCCTACGTCTTGACCATTCCACCCGATATCTTCGTTGAGCCTCTTGCGTTCTTACAGGACATCTCAGGTGGCGTTATGAGGCAAATCCTATCGCTAACAATTGATTTCTCAGTTTGGTCGGGGACTCGATTTCCTGTGGCATTCTGGAGCACTTGCTGTAGATGTTGAGCAGTTGAAAAGGCGTGCATTCTTGCATTAATTACCAGAAGTCGATCCTCACAAGGTGTTGTGATACCAAAAGATCTACTTCCATGCCCTTTTGCAGTCGTACCTGTTTCTCTAGGGCGCGATCTCTTCTTTGGTGCATAGCAACGACTAAATTTCGCTGTTCTATTGTTAAATGGCTTCTCTGCATTGTTGTTTATTACTAAGAACACAAATGTAACACACAAATAAAAAACAACGAACAAACAGGTCTTAAGAAGACAAGAAAGATTATTCAATCAAACACACAAACTCGACACTAACACGGTTAAACAATTGCAACTGGAATTGATTGTTTTCTGTTTTTAACATCAAACATTGCCACTTGCTCTAATTATCAATAATAGACGACCATTAGCCGCCAAATACAAACATATATACTTTATATTACAATATGTATCCCTATTCATTTTAGAATAGTTTAGTTAGAGTGGATTCGTTTGCTCCACTATATGATTATCAATATCTGGTACTTCACAAAGTTGACCAATTCATTAGCTCACTAATTTTCACATCTAAAAGTGCGATTTCTAATTCTACAGTGTGTTTTTTATATTGTCCTTTGGAATTTACCCATAAGACCCATATGGCATAAGAAAATAAAACGCTTATTATATTTTACCAACTGCTCGAAGCTTAGTCTACTGTAGAGATTACAAAGCCTTCCCTATGATCAGCTCTCGTATATATTGCTGTGTTATGGTTTAGATAATCTAGCTGAGAGCTAATATTGTAAATTATTTCATACAGCAAGTCTCAGAAATAGATTGTTGAATCAAGCTCGATTTCCATTTGATTTACTCATTTCCGATGTATAATTTGGTAGCGTTGAGATGTTGATCTTGGTTTCTTGAGACCACATGTTGGTTTGGTTTTGGGTTTCATCAATGTGAAGGTGTTGGAAGCACTTGCCAACATTATTTGGGTTTTTCTTATCTGTAAATAGTATCTGAATCGACAAATGTAAACAAATATGTATTTTTGGGAAAATTGGACTTTCCCAGTGAAAAACTGTTAAAACTATTTTGTGTTGGAATGTGCTAAGTATACTTTTCTATGACTTTAATAATATTTTAATGTATTTTAGTAAAATTAAGAAAATTTTAATATAAATAAAAATTAGTTTCCTTGTCTCAAACTGTAGATTGGGCATGTGAGATATCAAATAGTGCATTTTTGATTAGGAATATGATTTTAAAGTCAGATTTTGTGTTTTATGAAATCTAGAGAAGTTATTTTAATAATTAAGAATTAAATAAATTTTAGTATTTATTAACGGGTTGCGGAAAATTGCTCGAAACCAATTGCTCGAAAGAAAATTGCTCGAATTCAATTACTCGAAAAACAGTTCCTCGAATGGAAAGTTCCTCGAAAGCCAGTTGCTCGAATAACAATTTCTCGAAAAGAAGATTGCTCGAAAAAATGAAATAATAAAAATTTATTTATATTTGTTAACACTTAAATTAGAACTCAAAAAAAATTGCATTCATACACATAATTTAACGTACTTGAAAATTTATTTTAAATTTATTTAAATTTATTTGCAATTTGTATGCAATTAATAAAAAATTATTAAAATTACATAAATACACAATAAATAAAAAATTATCTAAGTTGAAAAGGAAGATGTAATACTACTTACAATTTTTTATCAACTCAATTTATATTTAAACATCACTCATTATTATCATTAAAAAGTTTAACTGAAAACATCGACTTAGGCAAAATAAGAAATATAACATTTTCAATCGGAGATCAAACTAGTAAGAGATTATGGTTCAATAGTACTGCATATTTTGAATAAAACAATTTTTATCTAATCTTTCACATCTACGAACAGTGTTAAATCAAATATCTAAGTTGCTACTTACCTGTGAGAACTTATACATTGATGAGATCACCAATTTTCCAAGGAATTCTACAATCAAGCTACAAGTGTGCCTTCAATCTTTATTGAAGAACAAGCAGGTCCGTCTACGGAATTCTTACGACAGGATAAATCTTCAGTGACAAGGTTGGTTCATTCAAAAGGGTGTTGTGTTTCAATTAAACTGATAATTTATGTTTTCTATCTTTGTTATTTGATTGTTAGATTGTTTATATTCAACAAAGATGGCACAGATAACTTGATAAAATTTTATTTTTTTCTTGTATGCAAATTATTCTATTTATAATGCATATCGATATATGCCTTATATTTTTACATTGTGGTTACGGCTTTCAGAACCAAACGATGCTGAATTTTAATTACTGCATTTCCCTGAGATTTAAGAGAGAAATTATTGTTGTCTATTTGTTGGTTCAACAATTTAGACGAGCAATTGTAAAGGTAATTTTATTCATGTGAACCAGATTTTAAAATAATAGACTGGCCAGTACAATCCCCGTACCTAAATCACATAGAGGATTTCTAACATTATTTCAAGAAGCCCACAAAAAAGTGAAATTGATCCTATCCCTAATTGATGTCCGGTATCGCTGCATTCCGAAGGAAGAATTACAAAAACTGGTGAATTCTATGCCAAAAAGGTGTGAATTAAAAACAAAGGATGGCCTATTAAGTACTAAAATAGTTTAAAATTAATTAGTGGGTATTGTAATAAACATTTAGGTATAAACTGCATTACTATTTTGTGACGAATTTGACTTGTTATCTCGTTCGATGTCAATTTTAAAAGGATACTCGTACATTTTTATGATGTCTTAGAATTCGGTTTCTTTGTGGTAAATAATAAAGGGCAGACCAAAACGCAGATAACTTCTTGCTTGGTTGGAAACATTGCCAAACTCGTATTTTGATATAAACCTATGACAAAAAGAATTATTGTTAAATATTCTTATTTAAAAGCTTATGTATGTAAAGAAATATGTATAGAAGATACAATAAAAGGCCTCGAGCTTAATTTTAAGATTAGCTCTGACATTTATGAAGTCACGAAGGAATTTACTGCATTATCGGAACAATTAGCGGAAATGTGATTTGGACATTTGTGATGTATAAAGGGTATTTTAGAGGTTAATTTAGGATTTGTATTAAGTGTTTATGAAATTAAAACATGTTTGGACAGTGACGCCGTTAAATTATGAACATTTTTATATTTATTATTTACCTGTCAAAATATGTATTTCAATTGTATAATTTGATCCAAGTATCCTTTGATTATTTTTATGTAATTTTGGCATCGTTGTTAAGGAGATTTTGTCCGTTGTTAAGAAGTTTGTTGACAAACCTATGAACAGGAGAGCATTTTTGTATTTACGTGAGAATACACACATTTCCTTCGCTCCTAAAACAAATTTAAAAAAATATTTAATATTGTTAATATAATAAAGTATTCGTTTGTGTGATTTAAAAAACGAGTTTCATTGAAGATAGTGGAAGCTGTTTTTACTCACAAAGTTAATTTTTGAGTAATTTGATCCTCTTCGAAGTTGTGAGATTTGGTAGAACTGCGCACCGGAATTTGGGACGCTGCTTCGGAGGCTGTTAAACAAGTCAGGGACGGAAATAAGAAATAGTTATACTTGTATGAAGAAATTACTCCAAAAGGTAATACAATTATTACGTACCTAGACAGGAAGTACGAGATCACAGGAGCACCGAGACGACAACAGAAAACAACATTTTCTATAGGCATTTATAGGTTATAATACGCAGTACGGCTAAGGTGTTGGACTGACTGGAATTGCTTGCGTTTAGGTAGTTGATGTATTTGCCCATTTACTCGTAGTTATCCAGTACGTTATATGCAGATCCGACTACTGAGATTTTGAGTAATCGTGTTCGAGAGCTAGTCCTGGGATTTATATTTTTGTTTAATATTTTGGCGGCAACTTTTAAATTTGTCACCCGGCGCCCATTTATTTTCAAAGTATTAAAAGTTATCTTTCAAATTAATAAATATAATTGCTAGTTGCAAGAAAATTTAAAATTAATTTATCTTTGTTTCCTCCTCCTTAATTATTGATTAATTATAACAATATATAATGTATAATTTTTCTATTTTTGAATAAATTTTATATATCGAATTGTTTCTGTTTCTTATTGATCAACATTGGGGCTATTATTTTACTAGTATTGTGTTTCAGTACCTGTATTATATTTGCAATGATGAAATGAAAAATATTTGAAAAAAATGGGTTTAAACTGCAATTTATCTTATTTGTGCAACTGATGTGGATCTTTTTCACATTTATTTCCACAGCCAATCCTTATCAAAAATTTTGTTTAGTATAGAATTAAATATCCTATAGTTGTTGTGGTGTTTTATAAAGTTTTTACAGTAGTTTTAACTACTACAAACATGTCTTTACACAAATTAAACAGTTTAAAAATATAAACAATTTTTAAAATGTATCAAAACTGTAAGCACGCGTGCTTCGTAAGTTTTGAAGTGTTTGTGGTGAATAACACTTAACTTTGATCAAATCCGTAATCGCAGGATGATCAGACAAGAAAATGGAAGTTCTTGTCAAACAGATTACACTGTTACACTAAATTCAGATTTAGTAAAGGGAACTTTCGAACTTCAAACTTTACTGTGTGAAGCATTGACCTCCTTTAAACGATAATCTTAGGCGTTAATTACACTCCTAACTCCTACATTCTGGTTTTGTGTGCTTTGGTACCGTCAAGACCAAGAGTAATACTACTCAAACTCGTATAAATGTTGAGAAGTAATTACTTTTTACTTAAAATTAATACCTTCATATCTACCCTCAAGCAGTAAACATTTTAGACATGTAAAAATAAACGGAAATGATACTTTAAAAGTATTTACATTTAGTAATTTTAACCATTTCAGTGTTTGAGGCTTCTAAAATACCAAGAAAGTGTTACATTTCAGATCAGTTTATTTAAACAACATTCTTAATACTTCTGATTCTACTTTAGAATTTTTAGGCCAAATATTCAAATAAATAAATAAATAATATTCAATACAACATGAAGTAAATTCCAACAGAAATATGTTTTCTAAAGAAAAATTTAAACCCGTTTGCATCACTAGAAGCCCATTACTAAATAAGTATTCTTCTGAGTTCGTATTGAATGTGTTTAGGTGTTTTTATGCGAAAATAAAGTTAATTTCAAAACAATCGATTATTTAATTATTCAAATCATAATGCATAAGGCTACATGCTTGCAAAATTAGAGTAAGTTGTAGAACAGTCTGAGAAATTGTATCAAATGTACACATCCAGTTCTTTCAAAAGTCTTTATAAATAGAATTCTCATGCTGCTCCGTACACTAACTTATATTACCTGTAAATATAGCAAAACTAGCTTGAACTGGCAACTGGAATTCACTGCAGAAGATTGTTTTCAAGACTGAAAATTATAAAGTCTAGACTGAAATGTAGTACGGCAGAAGAGCTGTTATAAAGTTTTCTGTCGATCAATGTTAAACCTGACGCTTAAAAATAGTTGGAAATTCTTCTAGACTTCTAGAGAATTAAATAAAATTTTGTGAAGCGTAATTTATTAGCAGTAAAGTATTAGTTTATATAGAATTCCTATATACCAAGAAATTCGTTATTATTCCTCCATTCATTTAGTTAATTAAATTTAATTCGGATTATTATTATTATTATTATTATTATTATTAATTTGTTGCATTAAAAATGTAACTTTAAGTTATATATACAGTGCGGTCGTAAAATGTCCTCTGCCCCCCTACTAACTTTTGTGTGGTTTAATGGGAGGCTAAATACTACTTTTTAACCTATTTAACCTATACTTAAATTTTATAACTTTCAAAATGGCGGCTAGGCGCCATCTTGAACTATTACTTTAAATAGGAATGGGGGTCGAGTGACACCTCATTTGAAAGGTATTTTAATTCCACATCTGATCCTTGAGTCTCATAAAAAATATGCATCCGGAAAAAAATAACAGATGATTGACAATGACAAGTTTATGGAAAAACAAGGCAGTCCGAAAATTTTGCGATTTGCGGATATGTTGTTGGCATCGACGAGGACAACAACTTTTCCTTATGACACTTTCCCCTAGCGCGCACCGTTCGGCCGCCAGAGGCGTCGAAAGTCGAAACACGAATCGAAGTCCAGCATGTGTCCACGTCATCGCAGCGAGTCGGTCGCGAGCTCAATCTGTTCGCATAAGTACGGCGCAGCAACGGCCGGTTGTAACATCCCCGAAGGAGGCGCGGGGGACGGCGGCTAAGTTTTTATACCGATTTTTACGTTTTTTTCGACGTTTCGGCGTCCCCCGCGTCCCCTTCGGGGATGTTAGAACCGCCTTCGCCGGCCGTCGTTTCTAAGCAATTAGGTATTACCCAGTTTGACGCACATTAAACAGAAGTAGCTTATATCCCTACCATATACAACATGTACAAAATCTACATGATGGTGACAATTTGAGGCGCCTACAGTTTTGTCAATGGTTGGTATCCAACAATCCAGAATTTTGAAGTCAAATTCTATGGACGGATGAATCACAGTTCACACGGAATGGTATCAACAACTGGCATAATATACATCACTGGGATTTCGAAAACCCTCATTCTATATTCACAACTATTTTTCAACAACCCTTCAGTGTTAACCTTTGGGCCGGTATTGTAGGCGATCATGTTATCAGACCTTATGTATTACCACATCGGTTTAATGGTGCCATGTATTTAGACTTCTTAAATAATACCTTGCCGGAACTATTAGAAGATGTGTCTCTTGATGTGCGAAGATCAATGTGGTGCCAGCATGATGGCTAAATCATAACTTCCCACAACGCTGGATTGGAATAGGAGGTCCAGTAGCATGGCTGGCTCGTTCGCCCGATATTACTCCACTAGATTTTTACTTGTGGGTGCATTAAAGGAAAAAGTTTATGCAACGGAAATTCAAAACAGGAATGACTTAGTTAATAGAATAAATGAAGCTGTTGCGGATATTAGAAGAGATCCTTAACAGTTAAGGAATGTTCGAGATTCCCTGCGTCGGCGTTGTCAATTCGTAGTGAATTCGTTAAACTTAAAACCACTTCGAATTAAATTTTCCATTGTGCCATACAAGCACCGTGTGACCCTTCCTCTGCTATTTGTTTAAAAGTCGGATAAATGTTTATTCTACCAAAACATAAAACACAATATCTAATACCTAACGCACGTAATAAAAATAATTAATGTTGCCTAATATATTGTGAAATCTAAAAACAAGAAAATAGTTAGAAAATGTTTACATAAGAACAGTAAAAAGCACGAAAATTGCTTAGATAACTAAGTTTAACTAAATCCTATTTACCATAGTGGATTTCTGAGGTGGTCTTACAAGTTACGAACCGATCAGTGAATCCATCACTGTCTAATCTTATATATATTGCTGTGTTATTTACCCTATATAAAATTATTATTATAAACTATACTTAAACTATATTGATCTTACGAGATAACCTAAATATGAGGTGATTTTTGGTTTCGTAATACCTTATGTATGTATAAAAGGATACTATTTTGATGATTGGCAGATTGTTTTTACCTGAAATTGTTTATAATTAGTTTCATTATCATGTAAGAAAGGTTATTTAAAAGATTGTATTAATTAAAATTGATAATTGGATACCTAATAAGAGAATAAGGTCTTGTACGATCTTCGGAAAATGCTGCGTAGTACTACTTTTGGATTAAAATTGATCTTGTGAGTAAACATTCCGTAGAGAATGATGTTAAAACATAGTAGTAAGACGTGGGACGTTAATTTGAGTACTGTGGGCAAATAAGGGAGCCCTAGAACATAAAAAACTTGATTATTGTTGGTTTATGTCTTGTAAATATTTGTATGACAAGTTGTATTTGTATTTTATGGTATTAATATTGTTGTAAATAGTTTATATGTTGTTTAAGGAAGGTGTTAAAGCACTTTTGTTTTGTTGAAGTAGATTATTTATGAACTAATATTGAAAATTAGTTGAAATTATTAATTTTGAAGGTTAGAACCTTGTTTTTGGTATTTATATTATTATT
>JABXWE010026368.1:0-19411 GCA_014611495.1 Limonius californicus
TTAATAAAACAACATTATTGGAAGACATACCAACAAAGACAAAGAAAATGAAGGCGACATCAAAAGATGATTGGTACTGCAATATTTGTAAGACAACTAAGGAAGAAAGCATGATTCAATGTATGAAATGTAAGCAGTGGTATCATCAAGTCTGTGCAGGCGTGACACGAAAACAAAAGCAATATTCTTGCCCCACTTGTGTTTAATCAATTAAAATACTCTATGTAACTTCTATCTTAATGAGCTTGTTTTACTATTTTGACTAAATATCGGTTGGAACTACAAGTCTTTTTCAAAATATAGTTTTAACCTAAGCCTAATAAAATTGTGTAGTCTATTTTTATTACTTAAATGGATTAAAACATTGTTTCTAGCTATTTCTGTGTTTATTTAAACCAACTTACATGACATTTCACCTTTGGTACAATTAAAGAGTCTGGTACAATTTACGGAAAAAGGTGGTACAATTTTGGGGTACGTGGTACGATTATAGCAAATTTTTTAAATTAAAAGAAAAATTATTCATTGATACATTTTAAGAGATAACTGGTTAATTTTTTTGTAGCTTGTAGGTAACATCTAGTACCATATTAACATGTGTCGTTTGTTTTTTTGCCTATCCCCGGTTTCTATAAAATCGGGTATATGCTTAAGTGGTACAATATTGGCGCACTTCCCCTATCCATATTAATGTCTAGATCCTGCCAATCTTTCTACATAGTTTGGATGAGTATTGTTCTTATCATCTACAGAGCAACTAGTAGCGCAATAGAATCTGCACTTAGTTTGTCGTTATTACCTCATAATCCAGAAGTAAATATGGAATGGAACCAGATATTATACGCTATATGTCAGTAACTTTCGACAGCGTGATCTTGTAGTGTATGGGTACTCATTTGATATGTAATATCATCAAATTTTAATAAGTAGTTAGGGACCGCGGTAGCAGTGGCCGAAACGCTTGACTTCGGAGTTATTCTACCAAAGTCGCTCAGGTTTGAATCCTGAGCACTATACTTTCCCGGGGTGTTTTGATATCTTGAGTTGGGGCATGGGATTGTTAAGGGTGGGATATGTTAGCTCTAGTGTATAGCAGAAAGTTTGCTGGGCGGAATTAGTATAAATTAATGGCATTGATAGATCGTAATTTATTTTGTGTAAAAATGTAACAGTATATATTTAAAATCAAATCCCAAATACAATGCTATATTCGAATAATAGAGCAAAGGAATAAGCGTCATGTGGTCGACACTTGCAAAAGCCATGACATTCACACAAGCAATCCTTTGGATACCCCCGCATAATATAATCAGCACGGGTTTTATAACCAATATCAAAAGAGACGAGCAACTACCGTCTGTTAATTCCTCAACTGCAGCAATATGCAGCAATAAACAGCGAAGAATGCAAGTGAGTTCATGACCAGGGAATTTACAGTCCGCATTGCTGCGGTTCCGTTTATGCACCCGCACCATAAATTCATTGTTACTAAATTCGTTTGCGTGAACTATGAATTAGATTTATTATATGACGAATGCATAGAGAAATTTAAATTCCAGTTTAATGTGGTGTGAAATATGACAACTACACGTGAAGAGGGTTGAGTAATGACTTCTGCGGGCAACGCAAAATGAAACCCACGTAGAAATCAGTTATCATAGAAAACTTGACTTAAATTATACCATAACGTTTTGTTAAGTGTTAGTTTAAACAGTAAATGGAATTACCAACAGATCACCGATCATTCCAATATTTTCTGACTCACCTGCCGCATCTTCATTCAGTGAAGTGCAGTTATCTTGGATCCTGTAAGAATACTTCCAGATGCCATTGAGCTGGCACGCCACTGATTATTAATTTAATAATAAACACAACAGGTAATTAAATATTTAAAAGGTCTATTAAGCGATTCTCAGAAAATTCGAAAGTCGTTTTTTTTAATATTCATTATTTAATTATGATTATTTCGCTTCTATTTCCTTTTAAGTTGGACCTTGTGTTAAAAAACGTTCTTCCATCATCTTTACGTATATAAATTTTGCATTCAAACTAGAATTCTTCCACCCACATCTGGACGACTGAAAATTATTGCTGCGTTTGTAAAAGAGCCGCTTTATTATTGGCACTTAATTTATTTGCAAATAAAATCAAATTTGCCGCAACATTTGTGTTTCAATGCACTTTTGATATTTATGGATCCTCGGGTAATAAATTAATAATCAACATCACACTGCATACTAAATTATGAATTGTGACCTTACATTTACTACAATATTTTCAATGTGCCCACGTAACAGGTGCAATATTTATTTCTTCTCTAAATTCGTATTGAAATATCAGCCAAATTGATTTATTTTCAAAAAGGGCAGGATCCGGTTGCCTCCGCGGATTAGACGCTTACGGTGTCCACCAAGTATTTGCACAGATTTCGGAGCATCCAGTTCCATGATTACAGCATTCCCAATAGAGTGAATCTTCAAAAATGTAAATACGCTCGCCCGAAACGAAAACAAATAAATCAAGCGGAACTGAAACAACAATTTAAATGGCGGACATTAAAATACCATCCGTAGCATAATCGACATACGAATTCGTAGCGCGACGTATTTATTTGAATTTTAATGCGCCTTCTAGGAGCCATTTCCAAAAGCCTGCAAAGAGAATTAGCGCTCCGGTAAGGCACGCGATGGCTCGTAAATAGCATTCGCGTGTCCAGATTTCCACGGAATTTTTACCATGGAAGAGTTAAATCGGTCCAATGATATGGTTATGTAAGCGAGATGTTTAATTTACTTGTTTACTTTGAGATGTAACGCGGCCTGTTTACTTGGAAGAATTTGTACAGAGAAATGTATTGTAAAAAGCGTGTTTGTATAATTAATTAGTAATTTTAGTTCTTCTGGACGAAACATCCAAAGGTTGTGAAACTGAGTACACCGAAATTTAGACAAATTTGACGAGAATATCATTAATTATTGCGCTAAGCAAAAATGCCTACATAATTAGTGGTAATCATCATCATTCAAATTAGATTGACAAACAATATTAATGGATTTTTTCACAACCCACAGAGTTTTGAGCATTTTGGGTTAAACAAGCTTTTTAATTAATGCTCGCAGATCTTAACAGATTAAACGAGGCAACGTTAGTTTTCAATATTTAACAATTTAGTTGCCCCCACGCTTATTCTAATATTAGTTATGGATTTCACAATTCCTTTTTCATTATGTTAGAATCATTTCAGAGCAGCACATGCTTATCACATTAATAACCATAATCAAAGGGCAATATTATTCAAATTATATTAGGTATAATAAAAATACTTGCGAAACTCACACATTATTCTTATTAACTACAACATTGCAACCAGGAAGCACCGGTTTTGTGATTGCAAATATTATATACTAGCTCTTTCCCCGTGGGCAAATTTTGTAATTGATCTGACAGAGATCTTTCATAAGAAGAATTGATGGCAGACAGATTGCTTGCAGTGTGAAACACAATCAAGACGCAGGTTGTTTAACACAAACAGTAGATAAAAGCGACAGCTTTCCCCTTTTCAAATAAATTTATTACGATTTTTATTGGCCAATTAAAATTTATCAAGCTTTTCTTCATTGCCAGTAAACGGACATGTTCGATTATTAATGACTCCCAACATAAGATAAATTATAATGTGTCTACCTACTCGAAAAACGAAGATGTCGGATCGAGTTCGTCGCTTTTACTCAAAACCAAAAAATCTACATAATCACATATAAGTTTAAAAAATAGGAAGAGGAACAGGTAGCTTAATTTATTGATTATCGAATGGTGTGATTTATTGGAATTTACCACGCCATCGGTTTTTCTCACGGCATATCGAAACCTTCAGTCTTACTTTCGCAAAAAAATTAAAGTGAATATCAGATAACTAATTGTTTAAATTTCTTTGGTATAAATTAAAATTAAGCTTAAAGCTTTCACAATTCTCTATTAAAATATTTGCTGATTTATTTTACAAAACGAATAAATTTAAGCATAATTTCAATTTTGAAATTAATTATTAACAAAATTAATTAGTAGATCTATAAGGAGATCTACACAAATTTAACAATTATTAAGGAAGAGCATTACCATATAAAGAAAAAATAAATGAACATGCATTTAGGACACCGCTTTAACTTTCTGTAACTCAAAATATGTACTTTAAACACAAAAAACATTTCAAAATTCAAGGAAGTGTCAGAATTTGTTAGTAAAATGGAGTGAAATTTGAAAGTGTGAAACTATAAATTTCTAAAATTGTACCATCTGTTGGGACAAACAACTTTCGTAAAACAAAACTATATGGTAGCGGTTTTAAATGTCCTCCCAATGACATTTATCTGTCGTTAATATTTTATTGTCCTTTATATGATATAATTTTAATCGACACGAATTTCTCAGGCTTATTTAGTATCTTAAAGTAACATTTATAGCTTCACCAAAGTGACTTAATAAAATAATATGGCATTTTAATTGTCCGACCTGCGTACTGTTCTTATTTAATTGCCATAACCTTAAAAAACATTAATTTTCCATTCAACGCAGATGAAAATATAATCTAATATTAGAATAATTTTAATAATCACTGGCAGAATTTGTTTTAACTGTAATAACCATTAGAAAAGCTTTACTTCCATTTTTATGGGCAAAGAACATTCCCAAATAAGCGACTATTTTATGAAACTTAACAGTACCATAAAAGATACCATCAAGTCATCAAGAAACCGAGCGGTACCAACAAACGGTGATAATATTTATTATTGGTATACAGCGAGGAAAAAATTTACGTCCATATTCCTACAACATATGCCACCGTCGTAATTAACCCAGCAAAAACACAGTTGGGTTATTAAGAAAGCAGTGTGAGATATTTACGGGCACATCTCTAAGGCTCTAATGGATTAAGCGGAATGGTAGTCGTTAAAATGGGCCTTGATTACAGGAAGCTATGTCATATCTCATGTAAGTGTGGCGTATTGAAGAGTTGTTGGAGGCAGAACAGCGGTTCACGCATCACGTCTTATATAGTATGGATTTAATTATGGCGGAAGCTATTTTTCTTCGATTTATAATAACTTTTGTCACTCGAAAGAAAGGCAACAAAAAGTGAGTTCATATACTCACCACTTAATATACAACCGTCAAACATTATTAAAGCAGGAAGAAGAAGTAGGTTTATCAGAGTAACTACACAGTAAGAGGTAATCGAAGGGTTTTCAATCGATTCCATCAGATTAGGTCTCTTATACAGAGATATTATTAATAGATATTTTTACATGGATTAGGTCATCCATTGTACATAATCCAACTAGCCCCATCACCTTGGCAGATTACAGTTAATTACTATCTTTTACTGAGAAGTCTATTAATTTTTCAATGTTTTCGATCTCCTAATTAAAGAAACTATTAAACGGTATTTTTACAGTGATTACTTCATCCATTATATACAGTACAATCACCCACATCCCCGTGAGAGATTTTATTCAATGACCCATATTTGGGGAAGCTTTTCTGCATTTTTGCCATTTGAATAACAAGCTGTTTAGTGAAACCGTTTTTAAAATAATTTTATTGTATGGTAAGTCTAATTTAATTTTATTAATTGGATGGGAAAAACTCTACAGCTAGTGTGTTCTTCTTTGAGCGCTTTGTCTCTTACGCAACGTGGTAATTTTCTCCCCTAAGCCTGTGTTGCGCGTATCACAGACATAGAGGACCTACAGCTTAACGTAGACGAATCGAGAGGTATAAACACTGTTACTACAGAAAAAGGTACTACTGCTTAAGATTCATACCAATGCCAGTGTGTTAAAATATACCAAATTAATTACAAATTGTTTTCTTTATCCATTGAGGATTTATTTCCTAACATATTTGACATGGTCTTACAGAATCCAAAAGTAACGCATTAGTAATATTAATTTTAGTATTAAATACTTGAAAGTCTTCGGTGTGAATAGGTAACTAATAGTTGTGATTCGAATTAATTACATATTTCGATAATTGTTACATATTCGCTAGAGCAAATGATTTAAAAATAGTTTTTGCAATAATCCTTTTAATTAGAGCTGTTTTACGTTATATCATTGTCAATTTGTTATCAATGGTGATATTTACTATTTTCCAGATGTAAAGCTCGACCTCTAACGCATTTTTTAATCTGCACCTGCCATTCGATGTTAAAATTTATGTAAAGCAAACCACGATTGAATTATATTTGCTGATTATTTCATAAAAGATTTGTTAACCAAACACATTTAACGCACGAGATAAGCTGAAAGCAATAACTTTTGGCTAATTTGATGGTAGTCTTGTTTATTTTGAATTTCTCATTTATATATCAACAATAGATAAACCATAATATTTTTTATGTACTGATCAATAATGATATGTTGACTTCTAATTTAATATCACTCGATTTTGTTTACAATTATTCAGAAATCTCTTAATTATTAATGAAATAATTTTAAGCAACATTCCTCCAGTTTGAAATATAATCAGAACTTTTTCACACTAAATCATACCAGTTCATTAGCTCTCACTATAAAGCGACTGCTTATTCAATCAACAGCCTTTCATGCCCCACTACTGGGCACAGGCCTCTTCTCTGCCGCGTGTTTCTCCTAAACTCTAAGGTACAAACACGAGAGACCCACAGTTTAACGTCGTACCAAACGACAGAATTTCCAAAGAAGGTTTTTTAGCATTAAGATCCCACGATTGGAAGCCGGATTGAGAAATTCTCTGTACTGGGATCCAGCAGATTTTTTATATGCTATTTGGTAATGTTGGAGAGTCGAACCCGAGCCATAATCTCTGTTACGCTGAAAAAAACGAACGCTCTACTAACTGAGCTATTACCACACCCTACTTTACAATTCTTCAGAAATCTATTAATTACTGATTATATGCTACGTAGAAATAAATTATTTATGTGGTAATCTTGGGGCCTGATCACAACGTCGATTGATCACAACGTCGACCCTATGTTTTCCATGTTCACAACGTCAACCGTGATCACAACGTCTACCAGCTTACAGTTGTCACAACGTCGAACATGACCACAACGTCGACTAGCTTACAGTTGTCACAGCGTCGAACGTGACCACAACGTCGACTAGTTTACAGTTATCACAACGTCGACCGTGATCACAGCGTCGACTGTGATTACAACGTCCACGATCGACGCCGACGTTGCGATCAGTCGACATTGTGAAAATGCAAAGAATAGGGTCGACGTTGTAATCAGTCGACGTTGTGATCAGTCGACATTGTGAAAATGCAAAGTATAGGGTCGACGTTGTGATCAGTCGACATTGTGATATAGACCCATAATTTAGTCAAAATTCCTCAAGTTTCAAATATAATCAGAGCGTTCTCACAAATAGCTCTCACCACGAAGTGAACGTTTATTAATTCAAGGAAATAGCTCTCGATTTAAACTCCAGTTTTACTAAATAACAAATATCTAGCTACATTAGATGTTAAAGTGATTAAATCTTTATGGGAAAAAGTTTTAAATTTTTTTTGTTAATTATTATATACAATCATTTTAAGAGCTGAACTAACCACATCCATTTTTTAATAGGCAGTTTGCAGCTATTTTAAAAACATTTGCGGATATGCCCACTTGAATTACTAATATTTGAAGAACAGTTCTATAAAATATATGAAAACGTATACTGCAAGATCGCCCTCTCTATATAGCCATTATTGAGAAACAAATGTGAGGTTATGTGTTCACGAAGACAAAACTGATATACCTACTAATTGCTATACCTACTAATTGCTATACCATCAATATATTAAGTAGTTGTTATTTACAATGATTAAGAATTATATCAGTGTGGTGGTAGCTCAGTTGGTAGAGCACTCACTTGCTGACTAAAACGTTGATTCTGATTTAGGTTCGAAACCGAACCACTGGTATGCAAGATTTATAAAAATCTTTTCTGAAACCCACCACACACAATTTCCCAATTCGGCTTGTAACCGTGGGATCTTAATGATAAAAACCTTCGGATTCGACGTTAAATTGTAGGTCCCGTTAAGGAGCAGCACGTGGCAGAGAAGAGGCCGATGCGCAGCAATGGGACAAGAAGGCTGTCAATGATGATATCAGTTATGATTCTATACAATGTATTTACAGAATAATCTCAAAGCAAAACTCCTGAAATTTGAGATTTGTTTGACATATCGATTTATTCAACGATAGCCAATTTATAACCTCAAATATCTATTTTTTTAGTACTAAAAATGTAGAATTTGCCTAGACTTTTTTAAATAATATGCATCCGCCTAACATTAGGTACTTAAGTGATGAACTGCTTTTATGTAAAAAACCTCCACTAAATCCTACTCCCGGAAGACTTTTATTGTTAAAACAGTCATCTAATTCTAACGAATTACTGTTGTAATAGCATAGTATAGTGTTAGCGAATCGCAAAAAAATCAACATGAAATGGTTAAATATCCCGTGTTCCTTGATTGATTGTTGATTTGAAAGAGCGAGATCTAGGACGCGGTTTTCCAAGCATCTCTATGCACTGCAGCCATCATTGGCTACTTTTAAAACAGTTTTACGGCTTTCCAACTCGCTAAAAATGGCGCCCCCTTCTTGTATTCGCATATCACGCCTACAATCTGAAGAATGTTATCTGCGTTTCGTAGGTTTCCCTTGAAAATGATTTCGAATCCGTGCTGCTATTCAAAAAGTTTAAATCGCAGGGCGCGCGGTTGTATATAAAGAGATCTAGATCAAAATATCAGATACTTATGATTGATGGGTCGGACATGCAGGCCACTAAACGATCCTCCTTCGTATCGTGAAGCCTCAATTCAACACCTATTCCTTTGATCGAAACCGCGATCTGCACCTCGGCGGTTTTAATCGTCTCATTATGCCGTTGGAGGAGGATACAGCGTGAGTTGCTTTTTTGTCGCGTTTTATTCGGTTTTCGATATAAAATTCGTTATGGTGGTACGTTCATTTCGGAAGAGCAATTAGGTGAAGTTGTTAAGATGATAGGTAATTATACATTCACCGTTTTGGGTTCCGTGCAAGCCACGACCGTGAACTAAAGCACATCTCAAGAGTTTCGTATGTTAAATTTTTTTCCTAGTTTGAAAAATTTCTTCCTTTATATTCCACCAGGAGATGTTGTAAGCTTTCAATTTAAATTAAGACATTAGTTGCAACATTTGCATAATTGTATCACCAAGTTAGCCATGAAATATTATCTACATCCCAACTATTAGGATTTTTATGGTAAAAACGATTTTTCACAACGCATTAGCAAATGTCAATCTGCAAATTATATAAATAGCCATTTAAATTAATATGGAAAATATTATGAGTAATTATGAGCTAAAAAGGTTAAATAATAAAAATCTTGTAACTCCAACACAAGCCAATCCTTGAGCAATATTTACAATTTTTATTCTTATATTATTAAAATGAGATTTCGAACGCTTTACATCAACCTGACTGCACCTAATTTCCTGAAGCGTTTCTTCTTTTAAGCGCAACGTTTAGGTGCTTAAATATTTGCGTTTGCTAAGTCGATTAATGAGATATAATTAACAGGGGACCGCTGCTGGCTATTTGCTAGAGCAAATTGGTGAGTTTTTGTAATTCTTTTAAGCTTTAGGTCTGAAATCTCATTAAAATAATCGCTTGTAGTTTAGGCATCATTTGTAACGTATGAGTGAAACATTAAACTTAATTCACTTCCGGTAATTTTACGAAAACATAAATTAGAGCTGTAATATTGGACCATTGAAATTATTAAACGTGACTTCAACGTTTAAATTTAAAAATCTGTCACACAAAATAACTCAAACAAAAATTATATTTGTCTATTACAAGCAGATGTTCTTAATCTACCTCAAAGTTATTTTCACATTGTCACCTACTGTGCGTTGTGTTGTAAAACAATTTAAACATTTATGTTATCTTCGAATTTCAGCATGATTTAGGAATTAAAATGTTATAAAATTTAAACATGAACTCCTCAAGAGCCTATAATTTGAGAACACACTGTCCAAACACACATTAAAGCATCCACGTCTTCACACAATTAATCAAGCCTTAGTTATATTATAGAAACATTTTATTCCAATTAACTCTGCGGCTTCCAATAATTTTTCACTAATATTTTCAGAGTTTCTTCCTAAACACGCAGTAAATTTTATTCGTCCAGAATTAATAAAGCCGTAAAACTGTAAAGTGTAATCGTAAAGAATTAATCATTTTTAGGCCCCTACATATTTATTTTCTAAAACATGGCAATATTTTCAAGCAGAGTGATTTGTGAGCAATATAAGTTAAAACGCTAAATTGAATTAAAGCAGTAAAACTCGGCTATATTTTAGGTTGTAAAAGGTTTCGCTGCTTCTCTTTCCTTGATATTCAGTTTGGCTAACACTCAATACATTTTACAAGAAATAGAAGGTTTGGGTAAATGTAATTATATTAACAATAACAACTAAATTATTTCATTATTAAAGAAAAATTACATTTTGAAACAGTTTATTCAAATAATAACCTTATGTAATAAAAAGGAATCTTCTAGTAATTCCGGCTTCTAACAATAACACGACAAATTAATAAGCAGCTACGGTTCCTCAGAATTTTGTAAGTTAATTATGTTATGACTGGCATCAATATGATACGCAGAAAGTATAAACTGAAACGGATTATTCGAGAGGTTCGTCGGCTATCCGCATTGAAATCTCCGGGAATTTTAGTCTTACTCGCGTGTTCAGAGAGTCTTATCAAAATTGCTTTTTGTGAATAAAATTATATCAAAGAATTTTGAAACTTTCGTCGATTTGTATTTTAACGCCTTATAGCCGGGAAAAAATTCCTAAACGTACTTTGCAGAAGTGTTCCAAAATAGTTTCAAGATTCTAAGGCCGGTTTTTAATGGCCTTTTAGTATTACTAGGTATTTTAATACTTAGCCTGTTGGCGTCATCACTCAGGACCGGAATATTTTATTTAGAAATCAGAAATTGAATGCTGTACCTTTTCCTAAAATGAAATTTAGAACCAAAAATTGAACACAGTATAACCTATGAAACTAAATTAAATGTCTAAATCTTGACAACTAATCTACATGCACAAAACCTATACAACACACATATTTAATCTATTCTCGACTTTCTACCCAGGAAGAACATTCGTCCTGATGAAGAGACCAGGATGCAATAAACACAGACTGCATATTGCTTTATTGGGCCACATTTGTAAAACCTCACATAACTAATAATTTCCTGGTTTTTGACACTTCATCTAATAAGTCTGTGGTTTACCTGCTGTCTCGGCTATGACATTAACGCAACATGTTTCTCCTGCCATTTCCTATCGCAGAGCCAATTAATTTCCAATTTAAGCAAACAATAATGAATGTTTAATAAAATTTAAATTTACAAAGGCTTTCGACGAAAATTTCTTCGATGATAGTCATTAGTGAATTATAATCACAGAATTATTTAAACAATAAAAATTTAATATACTCATAATTTTGCTATGAATACAAGAAACATGTTTCTTTTGACGTTATTTGACGCAACGCACGTTCGATTTATAATTAATTTCGTAAAAGCCAATACCGATTGTCATGGCCAACAGGATGATTAGCAAATGTTGTACACTGACAGATATAAGTAGTCTTAATTTATAACTACGGTCTATCACCTGTTGGTAAGGCTAGACGAGTTTGACTGCGACTAAATTGTATATTTTTAAATTCCACTTGTAAATGTCTAGTTAAATCCTGGAACCTGTGGCTAGTTCCGGAACGTACTCTGTTCCTAGACGAGAAGTTAATTTATTAAATAAATGAGTTTAGTAACATTTTTAACATTGCAACAATTTGAATGGTTTTAGGATCTTTCACTTGAAAACGGTCAGTTAAAAGCGAACCAGAAGCTTGAATTAGCAATAAGGAATATTAATTTTATCAGTGCATTCATAATAATTTTATACTGGCATTAGTACAAGTGCAGTTATATTTAATAATAAATTCACTCTAAAATTTCTTATAAATTAAGCCAACCATTATTATCTATTTACTGTATTACTCATTAGGTAATGGTTGATCTTCAATTTAAGGTAAATCGTAAATTAAATTCAATAATAAATAATATTAAATTGCTACGATCATAATAATTTTTAACAAAGATTTCAAGTGCAATCTATATTAAAAAATAAGCTATTCGTCAAATTTGCTATAAGTTTAACTGAACAATATTCTGTGTCCACTCTATTAGGTGGTTAGTGAATAGTACGCCGATAAATTTAGGTTGAAAGCTTTTCAGTTCAATAAATATAAAAAATTGAATTTGAAAACATGAACATTATGTTTGTTACGGTCCAAAAAGGGCTCACGTTGCGGCGCCAAATTTGTTACGTTCCAAAAAGGGCTCACGTTGCGGCGCCAAATTTGTTACGGGCCAATCGAGCTCTTTCGACGATTCGTAACAAAAAGGGCCTACGGCTTAGCCCAGAGGAGTAGGGGGGAGTTCGTAAAATTGCTTATAGAGAAAATGCTTCAAGTTGTGTACAGGATGCGTCGAAATAAGTGGGCGCCACCTTTCAAATCCAGCTGGTTACAAGGTTCTTGTGAAAGGCCAAGGACCAACAGCTACGGGAATCGAACTCACCTTTCTTTTGTGCTTTTCCTAAATCTTAAAGCTTGCAAAATCCTTACACAAGTACTTTAAAACAGTAATAAAAGACATGGGGAATTTTAACACACATATAATGAACTGTCAAAAATGGCACAGAACATATAAAAATATATAGCAATGAGAGGCAACTTTATAAAGTAGAACACAAACAGTAATAATTTCGAACGTTCGCATACAACTCTACGCCGCTGGTCACGCTACATTTAATGACTTCAATAACTGCGTTTCCCGGGGGCGTAGGGTTCACAGAAAAAGTTTACATTAATATCTTTTACTTCTGCTGAATACAGTTAACAAAAAGGACCGTGGCTGAGGGTCGAAACAAAACGAGGTCCATAAGTTTGAATTTTGCAAGTTTCTTGAAACGTTTTTGGCTTCTCAACACAAAACGGCAATTTTTTTTTCTTTACCGCCAGGATCAAGGTGTAGAACCCCGGTGGAAGACAGGGAATGGGGTCGACAATATCCTTAGGGGCAGCGATGTAGCTGCTACGCCCCTGGAGAGCGCAAGGCTGGTTTCAACTGCGCCAGATAGCGTGGAGACATAAACGAGGCTTTTTCGGACGGGAACGAACTAAACTTCAGCAAAACACTTGCACAATTTTCCTTTTTCTCTTCACTTCGCATAGATCCGAACTGAGTTCGACAGGAGCAATTATCTCAAATTGTCCAACAACAAGGCGAACCCTCTGTTATTTTTTTTTATCCGACTTTTACGTCGATTTGATTGTGCTCTACAGCACACGGTATTACGATACTTAACAGGGGCGCCGCAAAGGAAAAGAAAAACTATCTTCCAAGTCGCGTCCGTCAATTCCAGAGGTCTGACTTCCACTCGATAAAACTGAAAATCCGGCACTGCAACACATTACGTAAATACAGTTGCCGATGGATGGAGATTTCGGACAACTGGAGCCCACAAAAGTCTAAACGGGACTAACTCAAAAAGGCAACGGGACCTCACTTCTCCCCTCAAAATTGCACCACGTTACAAAATATTGCCCAAGAAGTTCCAGAAGGAATTCCTAACACGTGCAACGCCGAGATCAACACTTCCGGGAATCTGATCGGCAGAAAATCGGCCCACAAAGAAACTTTCAAGGTTTAAGGGAACCGGCGTTCCATAACTCAATTCTAGAAAGACAAAACAAAATAGGGAAAATAGTAACCCAAAATAAGAATTCAATTAAAACGGCGATATTCATTCCTACGAAGCGGCAAAACAAATTACGGAATTAATAAAGTGTAGCGGCAAATTTGAAAATCACATAACATGTTTTCAAAAGACTTTGACGATGTAATAATAAATTCTTCATACAATTCTCAGTCTGTTCTGCAAATATATACACTGTATCCATTACATTAACATAAAGTAGGTTTTAAAATATACAACATTCTGTTTGCAAAAGACTTTTGACGGTGTAAAAATAAGTTTGTCCAAGAATCGTCAGTCAGTTGTGCAAATAAATACACATTATCCATTATATTCATGGTTAGTGTACTTTTCGATTGAAGATTTCAATTCAACTCAGACCAAAAATTGAATTTAAAATTATGAAACATTCTGAACATGAAAGATTTTTGACTATGCAAAAATAAGTTCTTGGATGATTTGTCAACTACTTGTGCAAATAAATATACTCTATCCATTATATTCATGATTAGTGTACTTTCCAACTGAAGATCTTCAATTCAACACAAACCAAAAAAATTAGTTTAAAAACATTCTGTTTACAAAATACCGTTGGCGATGTAAAAAATTCTTTATTGAATTGTCAGTTAGTTGTGCAAATAAATACACTTTATCCATTGTATTCACGATTTCTGTAGTTTTACGATATAATTTCGATTGAAGATGTTTAATTCAACTAAAACAAAAAAAGTGAATTTTAAAATAATAAACATTCTGTTTATAAAAGATATTTGACCAAGCAAAAATAAGTTCTTCATATAATTGTCAGCCACTTGTGCAAATAAATCCACTTTATTCATTATTTTAGTGATTACTGTAGTGTTACGATATATTTTCGGTTGAAGATTTTCAATTCAACACGAGTCATAAAATTGAATTACAAATATAAAACATTCTGCTAACGAAACGCTTCTGAGGATGTAAGAAAATGTTCTTCATAGAATTGTCAATCAGTTGTACAAAGAAATACACTTTATCCATTATATTAATTATCAATGTAGTTTTAAGATATATTTTCGATTGAAGATCTTGAATTCAATATGAATCATAAAATTGAATATAAACATTCTGTTTATAAAAAGCTTCCGAAGATGTAAAAAAGTTATTCATAGAATTGTCGATCAATTGTGCAAATAAACACACTTTATTCATTATTTTAGTGATCAATGTAGTTTCACGATATATTTTCGATTAAGGATCTTCAATTCAACACGAATCATAAAATGGAATTTCAAAATATAAAGCATTCTGTTTACCAAAACCTCCTGAGGACGTAGAAGAAGTTCTTCATAGAATTCTCAAACAGTTGTACAAAGAAATACACTTTATCCATTATATTAGTTATCAATGTAGTTTTATGATATATTTTCGATTGAAGATCTTGAATTCAATATGAATCATAAAATTGAATTTAAACATTTATAACATTCTGTCTACAAAAAGCTTCCGAAGATATAAAAAAAAGTTATTCATAGAATTGTCGATCAGTTGTTCAAATAAATATACACTATATTCAATATATTAGCGATCAATGTAGTTTTCTGGTATATTCTCGATTAAATATCTTCAATTTAACGCGAATCATAAAACTGAATTTAAAATATAAAACATTCTGTTTACAAAAGTCTCCTGAGGATGTAAAAGGAAGTTCTTCATAGAATTATCAATCAGTTGTGCAAATAAATACACTTTATCAATTATATTAGTGATAAATGTAGTTTTACATTATATTTTCGATTGTAGATCGAATCAAAGCAAATCATAAAATTGAATTTAAAAAAATCATTCTGTTTATAAAAACCTCCTGAGGATGTAGAAGAAATTCTTCATAGAGTCTGTCAGTTGTACAAATAAACACACTGTATATATTATATTAGTGATCAATGTAGTTTTATAATAAATTTTCGTGAAGATCTTCAATTTAACACGAATCATAAAATTGAATTTAAAAATATATAACCTTCTGTTTACAAATAACTTCCAATGATATAAAAAAGTTCTTCATAGAATTGTCAAACCGTTGTGCAAATAAATACACATTATCCATTATATTAGCGATCAATGTAGTTTTCTGATATATTTTCGATTGAAGATCTTTAATTTAACACAAATCATAAAATTGACCTTAAAAATATAACATTCTTTTTACAAAAAACTTCTGAGGATGTAAAAAAAAGTTTTTCGTAGAATTGTCAGTCAGTTGTACAAATAAATACACTTTATCCGGTATATTAGTGATCAATGTAGTATTTTAAGCATTACAGTTTCGATTGAAGATCTTCAAATCAACACAAATCATAAAATTGAATGTAAAAATATAAAACAATGTTTACAAACACCCCCTGATGATGCAGAAGAAATTCTTCATAGAATTGTCAATCAGTTGTACAAATAAATACACGTTATCTATTATATTAGTGATCAATGTAGTTCTATGATAAATTTTCGTGAAGATCTTCAATTTAACACGAATCATAAAAATTTAATTTAAAAATGTAAAACATTCTGTTTACAAAAACCTGCTGAGGATGTAAAAGAAGTTCTTCATAGAATTGTCAATCAGTTGTACAAATAAATACACTTTATCTGTTATATTAGTGACTAGTGAGCAGCTTTAAGATATTTCGTCGATATCTTCAATTTAAAGTAAACCATATAAGAGGTGATAATATGTTATGTACAATTTACATTTAAAAATAAGCCAATCTAAAAATTGCCCACAAATTGTTCAAGAAATATGCTTTATCCACTTTGTTACTGACTGGTGAATAGTAGACATTCTTCCAATTAAAGATATTCAATGCAACACAAATCAAAAAAATTAATTCAAAAATAAAGAAACTTATATTGTTATACATTCATAACAATTTAAAACATCCATTCTAAATGCAATGTATATGTAAAAATATGCTCTTCATAAAGTTTCTCATCAGTTGTGCCAAAAAATATCTGTCATGTTAGTTATTAGTGAATAGTTTTAAATATTTTTTCCGTTAAAGCCTTGAAGGTAAAGTAAATCAAAAGGAAGTAACGTTCAAAAAAATGTCATAAAAGTTCCGCCAACAAATACTCTTTTTCAATGTATTATATAGACCAATTTGTAAATATTCCTAAAAGAAGACTTTCGTTTGTGTCACTTGCTGTACAAATATTTACTTACTGACACACTAGTTTCTACAGAAGAGTTTCTCTTCTCGCTAATTTTAAAATATATTGACGCTAGCAGGGAACAATAAACGGAGCTAGGGTGAATTTGGTCACGACTCTTTGTTTAAAGTATTTTTAGTGGTTCTACATAGTCACTACTATGCGACTTGTTCAGTTTGAAGGCGTGCAGATGACTCTGTGAATCTCGCGCCGAGCAATGACAATCGTTTAAGACGCAAAATTGCCCGACACACGCGATGATTAATCATTAGGCCAAAAAGTAAATCTCATGCAGATGGCCTCGATGTGAAGTATGAAAAAATTAAGTAACTTCCCGGTAACCTACATTAACTTGGAAGAACATTAAAGACCACATATCACAATTAAGTTTCTGGCGTAACGTGTTTGTTTCCTAAACAGCAAGATCCGAAAATGATTATTTTATAACAAACAATTATGAAATGCTAGAATTTTTATTCATTTATGTAGGAATCTTTTCGAAATTTTAATTTATTTCTACAACAGTGTAAACAATCCTTAATGCGTGTTCCTTGCGTGTAAACTTTGTACTTAATTTTTTGGTTTCTGATTCGTGCATTTTAAAATGTGTGTTCCTGCAGCTAAGGTCCATTAACTTTTCTTCAGGCATCAAATCTCGGATGTTACACAGAGTTCGAAAGTGCAATTCAATGTAGAGCATTGGATTGTTCTTCACGTGTGTTTCGCATACGCTCGTACTGTGTTGCAAATGTGATAATAACGGATTTCAAGTAGCCAAGTTGTTTGTGCAGGCGATGCATGAAAACCAAGCACAGCAACTAGCTGGGTCATGAGAACAAACAGTTTAAATAAACAATGGTTTTCACTTTCCTTGAGTTTGTTTTATATATCATTTAGAGCTGTCCGTAGATTAAAGGTTTCGTAATTAATTAAAAGTGCAGATTTTATTGCGCAAGTTTGTGCATATTCAAACGGAACGTGCCATTATTCAATGCAAATTACTTACTTCATTCATAATTCTCAATACGCACGAAACAGTTTAGATATGTATTGTATTTTTATGATTTCCCCCATATTCATGTAAGCTTGAACTAAAAGATAGTAGATATTATATACACTGTCAGCTGAAATTTGTCGATGTTTCTATGGGATTGGATCGACTATTTTAAGGTATATTAGAAACACTATTTGAACTAAATTTATGTGTTATATAAAATATTTTAGGCAAATTCTTTTTGGACTTATCATGTAAATATTATACAATTCATTGGGAAATCAGTTAGAATCTGCAAATATACTAGTGTAATATAAGGCCTAACTAAAAACAGTGAAATTCTGCTATATGCGAATACGGTAATTTAAATTTAAGTTTCAAATACTGACGGTTAAGATGTATTAGAGCTAAATTATGTGCTCTAACCAGGACTTAATATACTTTTTTAGCAATATCTCGATTTGTATCTAAACGACACATATAAATGTAAAATCTCCGTTGCACTTTCGATCTAAGGACTTTGCAGTCCAACTACCTTCAGAATGGATGCACAAACACATTATTTTCTACGTTATTCAAATACGTATGTAGCTAATATGAAAAACTGATTAAAAGATCGAAATTTAGCGACTAGAAATACGTAGGGATAAAATACCATTTGACAATTTTAATACATGTTAACTGGCTTACCCTTTAGAACTAACTTTTATACACGAACCTTGTCCTTCTTCCTTGCTTTTTCATACGAAACCATTATCTAATATTCCTTATTTTCATCTAAACCACACGTTTTTCTAGCAACTAGAATGCATAGGGGTAAAATACCATCTGACAATTTTAATGGATGTTAACTGGCTTACCCTTTAGAACTAACATTTACACACGAACCTTCTTTGCTTTTTGCTACGAAACCATTATCTAATATTCCTTATTTTCATGTAAACCACACGTTTTTCCAGCAACTAGAAATACATAGGGGTAAAATACCATTTGACAATTTTAATGCATGTTAACTGGCTCACCATTTAGAACTAACTTTTACACACGAACTTTGTCCTTCTTCATTGTATTTTCCTACGAAACCATTATCCAATGTCCCTTATTATTATCTAAACCACACGTTTTTTCTAGCAACTAGAAATACATAGGGGTAAAATACTATTTGACAATTTTAATGCATGTTAACTGGCACACCATTTAGAACTAACTTTTACAAACGAAGTTTGTCCTTCTTCATTGTATTTTCCTACGAAACCATTATCCAATGTCCCTTATTATTATCTAAACCACACGTTTTTTCTAGCAACTAGAAATACAAAGGGGTAAAATACTATTTGACAATTTTAATGCATGTTA
>JABXWE010026371.1:0-14656 GCA_014611495.1 Limonius californicus
CTTATATAAGATTTCTCCACTGGTGTCTCTTAGTTCCTAATGATGATGATGAAGCACAAGCTGGACATGTTACCTACAGAATCACTATGGTCTGCTTTAGCACTATATCACTGTATACCACACAAGGTCAAAAAGATTGACCATATTAAGTCTTCTGTTCAAGTCAACGTTATTCAGTAGTTCTCGGTATTGACGCGGACATGGAGTCTTCCTTCGTGCTTTTCTGAAAACCCTTTGATTTCTTCACGGATTGTTGAAATCATCTGATCCCTGTGTAAATGGGCTCTCCGATACTACCATGGAACATCAACAATACTTCGGAACACTTTATTTTGAAAGACCTGATCTACGTTACTTTTGGCTGCACATCCATAGAGCTGGATCTAATAGGTCCAGATGGGTTTCAGGATTTGTTTGTATAAAAGTAACTTATTATGCACAGATAGGTAGTTGTTATATTAGTCGCCCGTTCACGTACGATCAGGAGAGTTAAGGCAGCGTTGGCTCCGGTCAGTAGTTGGATGGGTGACCCGAAGGTTGCGTTAACGCGGCGCCTCTCTCCCACGAGGATTGATCACTATGGGACAGTAGATCAACAACCCCCCTTATTGGGGAGGCCCTTGCCCAACAATGGGATGTTGCGCGCTAATAATAGTTGTGATTTCTTTCCAATCAGTTGGTACCTTTTCTGTATTTGAGATCAAGTTCTTTCCTTTTCTTGTGTTCCTTCCATCGAAGACGGATATCCAGCAACCTCCTTAAGTCTTTGCAATATCTTTTAAGTTTATTCGGTTTTATGCCAGAAACCGCCAAAATGTTCGAAAGATAACACACTCTTTATCGTTTACTTCAGTCTTTGTAAACTTAAATACTTTGCTGTATACTCTGTGAAATTTACTTTGTGGAAGTCGACGCTGTACAGTCATCAGACGCCCGCTTACGCAGAATTAAAAAATGTATCAGTTTTTCTACATTACAGAAGTATCTTATATCGGCAAGAGTCGTTGCGAATAGGAATAAAATAAGGTGGATCATCGACTTCTCACTGTTGGTCACTGTTGCGGCGTTACTGCCGTTCTGCCATTTCACACCTAATATATACTAGCAGAAACATCTCGGGAGTATTCGAGGCTTCCCGTGATGATGCTTCCCGATAGGCCGTTGCTATTCAGCGATATATTCAATGATGTCAAATCTACATGCGTAAAAAATAATTATGAACCGTTTCTTAGCGCGTCAGTAGAACAAAGAGGAGAAAGTTAATATCGAAGAAACAAGATTAGATGAATAGAGTGATATTGCGACTTGTTGCCAATTAGTCGCATTGGCAATAACAAACTGACTTTAAGTTGTGTCAACAGTCAGTGAACATAGAGAACCCATTAACACACATTTGGCAACATGGTACAAGAAAGGGTGAAGCGGGTTCACTTTTACAGTACGGCACCGAACATACAAAATTTCCACGCCTGTATACAATTTGCGACAGATTCGATGAGTATTTCAACTTGTTTAAATATTTAAATATTTTAAATTAATGCCTAGTTTTGGTAACTTTTATGGGTTTTGTTAATGCCTCAACACAAGAATTACAAGGGATAAAAATGAGCCGCCTTTCACGGTGACCTCAACTGACAGCGCGTATTCGCACTGCCTCTCGTGGTCCCATCTTTCAGAATTTACTCAAAGTGTAACAACTTATTATTGATGTAAATATAAAATCTTCCATAAAATAACTATGGTAATACGATATTTGAATCCTCAAGGTCTAATTTGTAGATCAAAGGGTTAACCATAATTTTGTTTTAGGCATAAGTAAATGCAGTTCCTGTAAATCTTGTCCCCTTCATACAACTTATTTCGGATATGTTTTTCTACGTTTGAACAAATGGAGAAATTTCACTAATGCTTGTACTTTCCTTATGAAACACATTCAAAGTCATCACCCTGCACAAATTGGCCGGAAATCACATTCTTTGTTGTCAGTCATTCACGCGTTAAGTGGATGTGCTTCCACATTCCACATGGCCGTTTCATGGAATTCAAATGAAAACAGCGGCGAAACAGATTGCAAAATACTCTGAAAAATACTGTTTAACAAACAGTCATCTAGCAAATAGCAATAACAGCCAA
The DNA here is from genome assembly GCA_014611495.1 of Limonius californicus. Lineage (NCBI taxonomy): Eukaryota > Metazoa > Arthropoda > Insecta > Coleoptera > Elateridae > Limonius > Limonius californicus. The sequence continues at coordinate 2,134 of JABXWE010026371.1, forward strand.
TTCATACAAACCTTTTTATTCAGGATATTCACGGAAAACAAGGAAATGGTTGTGAAAATCTGGATGAATGTTTTTGGGAACAAATTTAGAAGTTTTAGCATTAGTATGTGTGGTATAAGTAAAGTCATAATTACCGATTTTCGCTCATTCAGCTTTGTATCTGTAATTATGTAGTAATAATTTTCTCAATCTTGTATCAGGAGTAACATAAAACTTCAAGCTGAAAAAGACGTTTCAGCAGATTAACTTATCGTAACTATATATTGATTCACAATTTACATAAGACTTTACCACGTAAAATTAAGTGTTTCAACTATTTTAAAACAAAATGGAAAATAGATAGCTTGTTTAGTAATGAAAACTGCATCCAATACATAATTTCCCCCTTAAATATTATACCAATTTTCCGCAAAATTAGGAAAACTTAGAATCAACTAAATTAATGTTGATTATCCACATTTTAAGAACTAAAAGTAATCAATATTTGATATTTATTACTCGTTTTGTGTTCGTTAGCCGTTTGCGCTAAATTGTTAAAATTTTATGGATGGTATAAACATAAATATAAAATGTAATTACAAGTATCAATGATTGCTTTTAGTTGCCAATGTCACGTACAGCCAGTATTAAGCTGGTTAATTTTGAAACAATTTTCGTAATTTTATGGTAAATGATTGTCGTCCTGATCTATGTATAAGTCTAATTTATTTATAATGAAGAACGTTAATACTACGTCAGTAAAGGCAAATACCCGAATATAATACCATTTTTTAGAAATTATTACAATCTTACCAGTGGTTCCTCATCCATTATACTGTATGATCATTAACAGAGTTACCAAATGTAGGAAAAACTAAACACTGTTTTTTCAAACCAAGTCGGTATAAATTAACATTTGTTATTAAATAAATGCTGTATAACTAATTTTAATCTAATCGGTTTACTTTCACCGATAATAACAAATCAGAATAAACACAATGCGAGATAAATATACTACATTATACCATTACAAAAGAGGGGGAACAGTAGGCGGCATATTTGAAGTTTGCAAGGAAGTTCTTATCGTTCACTCAAATACATTTCATACTTTCTAAAATCAACTTTAATGATACATTTGGGTTAGATTGCAGATCAGTCGGTTTGTTTTTATGTATTTATAGCAATATTAAAATTAGATAATTTGTAAAAATCGATTGTTCTACCATAAATGTTTAAATTTGAACAGGAATTTATTTATAAAAAAATGTATTTCAGTATTACAATGTTAAAAACTATATTACAATTCGATAGTAATTCTTCTACCGACCGATACACCAACCAATCTAAAAGGTTTCTGATACTTTTTTCCGAAGAAGTCTGAATTTCATGCGGATGCATCCTTGAATAGCTTCAATAATGTCATTATTTCACTAAAATATTTTTTCGTTCTCTTAGTGGGCCAATACCTTGCATTCAGAAGAAAGTCCACTGAAGTTTGTTTATGATTTCAATTGTTCTTGCAGCGGTATGAGGACGAGCATTGTCTTGAAAAAAGTTCTAGGTTTTCGCCTAGTCCGGTGGAGTCTAGACTCCGCCAGTCCTATGGAGGATACCATGTTCTTCAGACCAACTAAACTGCCAACCTAGGTCTGACCAGGCAGTAAAGTGCATTGACGGGCAACACAAAATCTTCACAAAATGCAACAAGACAACTCCAGATCCTTTTGGTAGCTGCTGGTTCTCTACTTTAGATCGAGTCTAACAGAGCGCTGTCGATGACTGACCAGTGTCATGACACAAACTGGAACCTCACTTGTGGGGGGGTGGTTAAGGGAAAATCCAAATAAGCGTGGACACCAAATACAGACGTAGCGTATGGGTGATTTGTAAAGCCTCAACGATACGCGGCGAATGGGCATTGGCTTAGGTCCTTAACTAGCCTGATAGTTAGTTCACCAGTTCTATGGAGTTTATCCGATTCTCTAGCCAATGTGGTCTGCAGAGGCCCGACGAAGAAGCAAGGTACAGTCAAGCGCAAAACAGAACCCTCTGATGCCAATGAACCAATGCCTCACTAGTGAGGGGGATGTAGGAAGAAATTCACATTAAGCGTAGACACCAAATAGGGGCGACCTGTAAAACTTCAATGATGCGTAGTCGGACGGCCGACGGCCTAGATCCTTACCTAGCCTGATGGAAACCTGATCCACCAGGTCCATGGAGGAAATCCGTTTCTTCAATCACTGTGGCCTGCAAAGGCTCGACGAAGAAGCGAGGTACATGGAAGCGCAATACATAGCCTCTCTCTCACGTAAGGTAGAACGCAGAAATGAGCGTTAGGCAGGAGAATAGGCCGGAGAGCGGCAGATTACAAGTAAAAGGTAAAAGCGACACTAATAAGACAGGAGAATAAGCCGGAGGGGGGGCATGCGAATGGTGGAAGTAAAGAGAGTAACAGAAGAGTGGATAATCCAGAAGGCGGCAGGAGTAAAGAGAGAAGAAAGAGGAAAGAGAGAGGAAGGAGAGAGAGAAGAAGGAGAGAGTGAGGAGAGAAAATCTAGTAGAGTGAGAAAGCTTACCACAGTTGCGATTGCACGCGCAATCTGGAATTATAGCCTCGCGTTACTCTCAGGCTTGGAAACAAGCCCGTCACTCGGGTAACTGGGCGGGTTCCAAAACAGTGGTAGGACTTGGGGTGGTAGTGGTACCAGGAGATTGGTTTCGAAACACATTGGATTCCCCGATCAATCGGGTACCTATACCAATAACGTAGGAAGTCAGAACTAGACTGGCGCCCCAATCCAAGGATGGAGGAACCTAGTGCAATGGTCAGTCCAACCAGGGTACGGCAGCTGCGCTGTTGGGCTAGTAGAGTCAGGCGCATCGTTTCCCATGACGCCTTCGAGGGTAGTGGCGACACTACCCGGAAGCGGGAGGATATGCTTAATTGCTACGAGCTTCCCCAATTCTAATTCGAATAGATGTCCTGAACAAGCAAACAGAACTTTGTCATCTCTTCCGCTTGGTCTTGATCGCTTGCTTAACTTTATGTGCCGATAATATTTTGCATTAATTCTACGAGAATCTGGAAGAACATCGACAAAGACCAGCCTTTGAAAATTCCATAAAGGTTTTGCCACTACTTTACCAGCTGACACCACAATTTTTGTTTTCTTTGGTTTTCGAGATCTGACACCCACTGCAAGCTTGCACGTTTTGATTCAGGAGGAAAATAATCTACCCAGGTCACAAATGACTCCAAAAACTCATAAATTGTTTTCTCATATCGCTGCAGCAAAGAAGAAGCGATTTGCAAATGATTCAACATTTGTTCAACTGTCAACACGCGCGGAATCGAACTAGCACTCACTTTGCGCTGCTTTGCCTTATTTTCATGATGTCTTCAACATTTCCGACGCAAAATTGTAAAATTTGAAAAATTTACTGAACTCTTATCCATCTGGCTTGGTGAAAAAGAGCTTAACCTGTTGCTTCAATTTCATGGATATTCGAATTTGCAGCTCCTTGTACATGAGGCTCATTTTAAACACATCCAGTCTCTCTAGAAGATTTTGATTACTCAAATACCTAACTTTTACGAAGATATTGAACGATATATTGTGCTCACATTGTTGTAAGAATTTCAGTCGAATTTATATCCCATTCGTAAGAAATTTTTTATTGTGAGCTGTTCCACGCTACAATGAACAAAACTTGCCCACATCGTAACTGTAACTGTCTAAATAATATTATAGCGAAACAATTATCATTCATATGTTAACAAAAGTCACGGCCTTTAATTAATTTAGTTTTTAGATTTGTCTTAAACTCAGCGTGCAACAGCTGCTGGATGGAATGAGTAGTTCAGTAGCTGCCGATGCCGGTCCCAAGCCCGGGTAAATGAGGAGGGTTAAAAGGTGAGGCTAGCGACCTGCCTTTTAGAAAAGATTGAAATGCTCAAAGGACTGTTAAAGAAGCCTCGGAATACGGACAGTCTACAACGATTAACGACAACGCATGGAAACGGAAAAAACGACTTTGGAAAAGAAATAAATTAAGACTAGCTTGCTGGAATATCATATCTTGGAATTCCAGAGATCAGGAAGTCCTTCTAGAGATTACTAACAATAAGATAGATATATGCATGCTGGCAGAAACTAAAAAGAAAGGCAAGGGCACAACAAGATACCAGAACTATATCCTGTTTTACAGTGGAGTTGACAAAGACTCAAGAGTACAAGCTGCTGTTGGCATCCTTATACATGAGAAGTTTGAAAGCTCGGTGGAAGAGGTAAGCTACCCTAACCAAAATATGATGTCCATAACAATGAAACCAGGAAACGAAAGGACCCACTTCATAAGTGTTTATACACCGTATATAACAAAGCCACGAGAGCAACGGGAACAATTTTTCGACGAATTACAGGAAACATTAAATCAAATGCCAAAAAACGACAAAATCCTTATGATGGGTGACTTTAACACACGAACCGGTAACGAAATAATCCCAGGGGTTATGCAGAAATATAATGAGGAAACAGTAAATGAAAACGGAAACACACTAATAGGACTATGCACACATAATGAATTGAGAATCAACAACACCTTTTTTGACCATAAAGCTCAACATAAATACACATTCTCCAACACAAGAGGCCAAAAATCAATGATTGACTATGTGATCACAAATCGAAATATACACCCTAGCCAAATACTCGATGTGAGAACTTTGACTTCGGCTAATGTAGTAACACAACACGGCATGGTCCTATGTAAGCTCCGCTCACAACGTATACTAACAAAAAGAAAAAACCCCAATACATCACCAAATATAATATAGAATCATTAAGAGACGACAGTACAAAAACACTGTATGAACAAAGACTAAACGAAAAAATTGCCCAAAACTGCATCGATATAGGTGACACTGTAGAAGTAGCATGGAATAAGATCAAAATTATCCTAACAAAAAGTGCAGTGGAAGACCTGGGAGAAAGAACAATTAAATCAATGGCAAGAAAATAATAAACCATGGTTCACTAACGAAGTAAAAGAACAAGCAAAAGAAAAGAAAGAAGCATATATTAAATACCTTAATAACAGATCACCAGAAGAGTACGAAAGATACAAAGAAGTCAGGAATAGAAGAAACAACACAATAAAACGACAAAAAAAAGAATATTGGGAGCGGCTCTCGGCGGACATGAAACATGACTTATACGGAGGACAAAAAAGAATCTGGAACATGTTACGAAACATGATTAACAGATTAACGAAGAAGTACAACTAAATAACATAACACCAGAAATGTGGGTAACATACTTTCAGACCTTATATAACAACTCTGAAGAAAACACAGAAGACCAAGAAGAAATCCGTCTAGCCTATGATAACAACGACAGAGATACTATAACAACAGAAGAAATAAGAACAACAATAGCGAAACTCAAGAATCGAAAATCGCCGGGGGTAGACCATATTACCAACGAAATGATTTAATATGGTGGACAAAATATTCAACAGGAAATAACACACTTGTTCTAAAAAATTATGAGAACGGGCTCAGTACCACATGAATGGAAGACCAGTATTGATCAATACCCATATATAAAAAAGGGAAGAAGAAGGACCCTAAGAACTACAGAATCATCACCCTCTTGAGCTCAATCCTTAAACTATTTACTAAAATTTTGGCCGAAAAAATCTCCAACAAGGTAACCATCTCCGAAGAACAACAAATGTTCAGAAATATTAGATCAACAGTGGACGCTATATTCATCTTACGGCAGCTCACAGAAAAATCGATAGAATTCAATAAACCAATGTTCGCATGTTTTTTGGATCTAACAAAGGCATTCGATAGAATACGCCTAAACGACGTAACTGAAACCCTAGAACTCAGCAACATTGAATGGAAATACTAAAAATTTATAAAAGAACTCAACATCGGAAACAAGACGAGGATAAAAACTAGCAACGGTCTATCAGAGTAGATCCAAATGTCAACAGGCATCCCACAAGGAGATAGTCTTAGTCCGTTGCTGTTCAATATAATCATGGACCGAATCATCAACAGTGTAAACCAAATCAACGCAGGTTACAGAATGGGAAACCGCTGTCTCAAAATATTATGTTACGCAGACGATGCTGTACTTACAGCAGAGAATGAAGACGACTACAGCGTCTCCTATACAAATTTAAAATAAACGCAGAAAAATCTAATATGTGCATTTCCTACGAAAAATCCCAATCAATGGTTATTTCAAAAGACCCCATTAGGTGCAAGCTAGCAGTGGATGACAATATAATACAACAAGTATCAAGATTCAACTATCTAGGAGTAACCATATCAAGCGATCGGACACAAGCCAATAAAGCAGCAAAAATTGGTGGATGCCTCAGAGAAACCATCTGGACTAACAAAACCAAGCAGTAATGAAAGAGTAATGAAGAGTAATGAAAGCAAAATACGAATGTATAAGACATGCGTGAGCCCGATACTCACGTACGCCGCTGAAACCAGGGCAGAAACATCAGCTACTAAAAGAATAACGAGAACAACCTAAATGAACATTTAGAGACTTAGGGACAGGATAAGGAGTGAACAAATAAGAGAAGAACTAGGAATACAAGATGTGGTAAGACGGGCGAGGACACTAAGAAGGCTTTGGCAAGACCATATGGAGAGAATGCCTGAAGAACGATTAGCCAAATGGGCTGAAACACAAAGACCTGATGCCCGAAGACCATTGGGCAGACCTCCAAGACGTTGGAAGGATAGGTGGACCTCAGCATCACAAGAGGCATACCAACAATAATTAACAGAAAACACAGGACACAGTCCTGTTTGAAAGTAGAAGAAGAAGAAGAAGATTTGTCTTATTTAAACATTTCTGACAGAAATGGAACACTCCTCGTAGTTTCTCGTAATTAAATTTAGAAAATTGAGTTGATGGTCTTCAGAACACACACATAGTTTATAAAAACGTCCCCGTGGCACAGTTGTTTTCCGATATATTTTTTGTGCGTATAGGATTAAACAACTACGTTTTTTACAAAGGTGAAAATTCAAAAGGGGTAACAAACAGTCCTGAATGAATTACTTCATAAGAGAAAGCAAACAGCTTTGGGTTACAATCTTAAATGATTGATGAAACACACACCCGAACAGCTTTTAGAAATGTCAGATGGGGGTGGAACATAAACGTTAGACGTTGATAGCCCATTCATGAAACCGATAACCTGAAAAATATTTTTCCAGGCCCTAGCAGCATAATCTTTTTACATAAAAGTTTCACTGAATTTTAAAATACCCTTCGTAGTGTATCCTGCACGAGTTCAACTGAATATTAAATGTATTTTTAAAGATAAATTCGAAGGCTACTTCCACAAATATGTGCGCGGTTTACAGGCTCGTAAATTATGACCGTTTTATTTAGAGTTATGCAATATGCAGTAAAAAGTTATCTACAAAATCGCACAATTTCCTTCCAATTTAGCATGGAATGTGTCTTCGTAAATTTACGCATTTGAGCCTGACAAGTGTCGCATTAAGAAGACGGATTGTGCTCTTCTAAGCCGAACAAATTCGTGCATGCATCTAATTTTCCTGCTATGTAAAGGATTTCCCCAACCTATCTCTGACAATGTAACAATAGTTTCCGTTTAAATTTTAAAGCTCGGGAAATAAAAATAGGTCCATGATTTTTTTATCAACACCAAAATTCAAACAAGTTTTGTTTTGAATGACAGAAAAAGCTAACGAAGTTTTTCTGAAGAATATGAAAAATGTGTCTCTATAATCTAATATTTCCACAAACCATGTTTGCTTGGGAAAATTGGCTCCTGCAAAAAAACCAGTTAGGTCGTAACATGTAAAACCGAATTCCGGCTTTCAGTGAAAATTCTGGATCCCCAAACATCTTATTATTACCATTTTTACATCCCCCTTTCATTCGTAATCGTATTATCACTTTTAATAAGCTACGAACTTATACCGAACACGCAAGCTATCTGACATAATTTCAGTGACATTAATTGTGAAAATGACTAAACCGTCACTGCCGAAAAGTAATTAACCCTTACGAATTTTCTTCCAGTAACTGAAATTGGATTGACTTTAACTAATTTAATATCGAACGAAAAGGAAAATCATTAAAATTAAAGCTAATGCGCTGACCAACGCCGAACAGTTTTGAAGCTTTTTACGACTATTTAAAATGGAAGAAACGAAAATTAATCTCGCGTATTAAAAGCTTTGCGAAGCTGTTGAGAAAGAAACGATTTCCACACAAGAAAACGAATTTGTTTGCTCAAATTTCAGCATTTAATGTGCAAATACGATCAAAATCAATGGTTATTCAATAAAAGCACTTTTTATAAGTATCAAATGTTGCGAGTAAAAGCAATCAGTGTTTAGGGAAACTGGTAAAAGGTTTTTTTCTAACCTAAATGTGGTTTGATTGTTGTAAAATGAAGCAATTTTGAAAACCCCACAGAAGGAGAAGAAACTTGCTATTTTTAGGATATTTGTTGACTATTAAAAAACTCGTAGGTTGGTTTACATTTTGCAACTGCAGGAAAAGTCTACAACATAGTTTAATCCTTACTAGAACTATACCCTACACAAAGAATGGTATTTCCGAATTATATAAAATCAATGTAGTAAAAACTTAATTAAATATATTTAGTTATAATTTTTATAAAGCATTTGCACTGGAAATTAAAACATTACCGTGTCTCCATTTAATATAATACTTATTTATTTATTGTTATCACAAATAAGGTTTTAAAGTAATTGCTTAACAATACAAAATACAATATGTTGATATATGCCCTTACGACATTCGCTAGTTGTTGCCGTATTAGCCTAGTGAAACAAGCCTTGTATTTTGCACTCAAGGGCTGAGGTTGAAATCCGGAAGGTCACTAATTTTTAGCGTCTCTACTTATTCCATCGACAAGATAATTAGATTCTATTAATTAAAGAAAATAAATTATCTATCAACCCAAATACTGCGTAACAGAAATTTCTAACTAATCACAGTTAAACAAAACGAATCAAGTAGAACATAAAAATTTAGGGGCCTCGGTGGAGCAGTGCTGATACGCGCTGTTACTCGAGGTCACAGAGAAATATGATTTGATCGGCTGGGTGTTCGAACCCCAGCTGAGGCGACCGTATTTCACTTAGTTAACTTTATTGTGCATGTCGCATGAATGGCTAATATTTAAGGGACGCCCCCCCCCCGAAATAATGCAAAAGCGGTTGAGGGCGGAGGGACGGTAGCATGAATGAATGGAGAAAAAACGAACATAAAAATTTAAATAGTGAAAAGCTTCGCAGAAAAAAATTCTTACACTTAATGAAAATTCGTAAATTATACCGATTATTACCGAATAATACGAATAAAAACAATCAACTAATAATAAACATGTAATACTAGTCTAACAAAATTAACAAGAGGCTTTTAATATTGATTTTTTTTTAGATTTCACCTGAATTATTTATTTTTGCGGTGTTTCATTACTCATTGCAGTTATCCATTATTATAGGCTGAAAATGCTTCATATTTTAATAATATAAATATGAATTTCAAGAAGGCAAGAAACAGTTAACAAATTGAAAATAATTCACTTTCAATAAAATCCTTTTGTAAAGAAACAGAAATAATCATAAGAAACCTTGCACACACAACACCAGGCTCTTACGTGTAGTGTATTATGGCAAACAGACCGCCACTGTCACAAACGCGTACATCAACATATTGTATATTTTATCATATTAGCTAAATAATTAGTGTAAAGTAATATTTAGTATAACGTTTCGAATAAATAGGTAGGGATAATAAGTGATATGGAAGAATGAATTTTCCATATACTGTGACTGCAAATATAAGAACTTATCAATGGCTATAATATACAACTTTGGGTTCTTTGGTATGTACGAACGCACTATATACAGGGTGTATCAGAAATGGGTACAAATTTTTAAACCAGTAACAGATTGGCTCAAGTAGAATTCAATGATACTATTCATTTTTCAAAATTCATTAAGTTTATTTTTTGGATTACAAAATAAAATAAAATTTTGTTTGAGAACTGCTAATGATACATAGAAAATGCATTTAAGCTGTAGAAGGTTATTACCTAATTGTGAAGTAAATCCAAAGTGGGAAACACGTAAACACTTGTCTGGTTTGTGATATCAACAACAGACTGAATAGAAATTACTGACCTACCTAATAGTATTGGTTTGTGGCAGGCGATAAGAAATTTTTTTGCACTTCTATCTTACTCTCCTTTGCACAACATGTCTTTGAACACCAATTTTTGTTATTATACTGCGGTACTCGAACAATTTTGGGTCAAATTTTCAATTATTATTTTCTCATGTCTTAAGGGTCCCATTTCCAATGAAATATTTTTTCTTGTTTGTATATATTATAATCCACCATCGGATTTAATATTTGTACCTATTTCTGATACAGCCTGTACCTATATTGCATTGTCTAAAAAGGAGTGGAACGGTATTTGATTGCCAAACACATATAAAAGGCTATCCTTTTAAGCGGATGATGATTCTATTTTGATTAACTACAAAATGTAGGAGTATGTATATCAAAAATCATTCAGAAAATAACAAGTGTTCGAATATAAGCTTCCCAAATCAGATGCTGAAACATAATCTACTTGTTAAATTGATTGGAAATGAATGCGCAGAATATTCTAAATCTCAAAATGTTTTCTCGCAAAAGGCTATAACATTAATAGATTGCTTTACCAGAACTAAACGCTTACATTTTGCAGTATGTACATGACACACAATTTTTAATTAAAATGTAGCCTCGTCTACTTTAACACGGTGTTATTATTACCGTGTCAGGACATATTTCAGTCGAAGTGCTACATCATGTTGTCGTTAGAAATGTCAGTTTTGATATTCTTTGGTAACTGTAGTGACCTATAAAAAATCGGAATCACTCATGTTTACACCAATTATGTTTATAGAAGGTAGAGTTAGCTAAATATGCTTTTTGTTATCATAAATGTTTAATGAGCTAGAAATTATCATTATCTACCTTTACAGTCGATATAAAGCTAAAATACATGTAACTAACAAAAAAGCGTACAGAGGGCATATCACCTTAAGCCATATGCTTGAATTAGGAAATTATTCTCAACACGAAATACAATACAAACTATTTAAAAAAAATCCGTAAAGCTGGTTTGCCAAGCGTGGTCACTGACAGAAAACGAAGAAGCAGCAAGGTATATGAACTAGAGTAGGCTGAACATATTGCAGATACTAGCAATTAATACGTTGTAAATATCAAATAAACTCTTTTTTTCTGTTTTTATCAATTAACTCAAGGTTTCATCTTGTTTATCTACCTTTGCTTCATCGACTCTTTTCGCTTGATGTTGACTCACAATCTATTTAAAAGGACGTCTTGGTGGTTGTTTCATGACGGGGTTTTGGTCTTTTACTTTCTTTTCCTAACTGTTCTCGTTCATTCTGTTTACATTTTCTCGCCAGTGTCGTCTTTTTGTTACAACTACACTAGTTTCTGTATTTGGCATGTTTAACGGATGCTAACATCCTCTTTCAGACTACTGCCTGTCATTGGTGTCTATGTGTTCATTTCCGTTGTTTATGTAATTCTTCTAGTTGTTCAAATTTAAATAGGAATGTTGCAGTTAACCCTGAACGGACAACGGAAACCGGGCCTCAAGTGGCCGGGATCTTCTGCTTTAAAATAAATTTCGTAGAAAAAATGTGAGCTATACGTGAGATAATCCGCCAGGATTGCTCGAGGCCCGAAGGTTTGCTTTCGGTGTAGACAATGCAAATATACTAATAAGTGTGACGGTTGTATTAAATTTATTCGTCAGAATAGTTACTGCAAAAAATATCGAATTTATTACCGTCTTTAGTCTACAGATCAATAATTGCAAATGGTTGAAAAATATGAAAGTATTATAATTACATTATCAGATGTAAGCTTTTATTACGAGTATAGACATTTTAAAGTTTGGAAACTGATGTAAAAACATAAAAATATAAGTAGGATCACTAGAGACCCATTTCCGCCTTCCGCGCAGCTAAAATTATTTCCGCAGTACGAGTACATCGTCTGTAGTTCTGTACATTGCAGCGTAGTGCAGCGCTTAATAATTGAATTTCTTACGAATAAAGACGTATATTCGATTGAAATTCTTATAGCCTTTTTTTTAATTTTTGATTATGCCAGTTAAGCAATCACTTATTGCTACTCATGGCAATTTTATGAAACAGGTTATGGCTTTATATGACATGTGCATGCAGCGCATCCTTTAAATGACCATATTAATTAGCTGACATATTTGATTGTTTAGTTGTTAAGTTATATACAGGGTGTCCCAAAACTCCTGGGACATAGAGCTACCACGTATTCTAGAGGTCAAAAGAAGTCGATTGGACCCAACTTTGTCATATACCAAAATGTACCGTTTGCCCGTGAGAGGAGTTCAAAGTTTACTTAAAAAATCACATTTTTGTATG
>JABXWE010026372.1:0-12328 GCA_014611495.1 Limonius californicus
ATACTTTCGGCTGTAGGAGCGTCACATACGTACCCACCCACAGACAGACATTTTTTAAAAACCACTTTTTTGGGTTCCTAGAGACCCAAAACGGATATATCCGTTAAAATCTCGATTTCGAAAATTTTCATGATTTCAATACTTACCCTAACCTAACCTAACCTATAAGGTATGGGAAAGTAAAAATGTATAGTAGAAGTACCTTTTAGTACTGAATGTTTATTCCTCAATTCCCAATTACAAAAAGTAAACGAAAATCGTGAACACTGACCAGAAATACTTACACAAAAAATAATTGGTGACGGTACGCATTCGTTTGTGAGCAAGAACTATCCAAATGACTATGAGATTTCCACCAGTCGCTACTAGCACCATCCCTGCATACAAGATACTCCACAAAATTTGTCTCCATACTGGCAGGATGAACTTGTTTGGATCTATAAAAGAAACATAGTTAACGTTAAGATTTGTTTACAATCAGCTGCAAAATTGGATAGCTGTTTTAAATTATTAGCTGTATTTACATTTGTTGCTGTGTCAATATTACTTGGCAGCCAAGAATTACTTCATTATCAAACAATAACAGAAAACAACAATATGGTTTAGCAAGTAAATAAAAGACAGAATCTAACGAATCCTTTTACAAAAGGATTTAGGAAAAGTTAAGAAGAAGGCAACTACAATGAATTATATATTTGAAAATTTCTTAAAGAAATATTTTTATTCGTTTTAGTTCGTGTCGATATCGACAATTTTATGAAATGGCAAGTCAATCTGTACTTATCTACGTCAAAATACAAGTATAAATTGCAAGGACTCGTACACAGTCGAATATTCTTAAATTATGAATACCTCAATAGCTTTACAGCAAAATATTACCTTAGATATGATTTCCTTTGAGGGAATCAGCATATGTTTAAAATTGTATGACTGTTATTAAAATAAGTCGAAATTACTGCAAATAGACCTCCATTTTGTATCGTTATAATTATTAATTAATTATTAATCAAACTTAAGATATTTTAAATGACAAAATATCCAAATGTATAAGACATAACTGCATAATTGGAGCATTCAGAAGCATTCCGACAGCAACACTAGAAGATCTTATACAACTTCACGCTCTAGATATAATAATCAAGGGCGAGGTATGGTTGGGAGCATACTACGAATATCTAAACTGTACGAGTAATTTGGAAAAGCACCCAACAGATATTGGAGCCCTCCAAGATAACAACTGTGGTATCTGGCCCAATACTAGACGTGGGAACGGACTACATGTTAACAAAATACTCCTTTCACAAATCGCTCGAACTACGGATAAACTGTGAAGAGTGGCAGCAAGGGGAACTACCATACTTGCATAGAAGCTTAGTATGGTATACAGACAGTTCACCTACTAGTAAGAGAACTGAAGCTGGAGTATCTCGTAGCAAACCAAGATACAATACCTCTATATCTCTTGATCAAATTACCACAACATTTCAAGCAGAAACGTGTGCAATTTTAGCAGCAGTAGAAGCGAACGTTTCTGTTCTCTTCTGTTGCAAACACGAGAAAACGGACATTGGAAATGGAAAATATATTAAGAGTAGGAACATGGAACATAGGATCATGGCACTCCAAAGAACGGGAAACAATAATAGAACTAGAAAGTCACGACATCTTAATGGAAAAGGAATGGTTGTAAGAGCAAAATACACGCTAATATACAGTAGGGTGGATAAACAACAACGTGCTGAGGCAGGCGTGGAGATGCTCATAAACCAAAAATACATTAAGAATGTAACGGAAGTACAATATATTAGTGAACGGCTCCTCCTAGTTACAATGATTATAGAATAAGCAAAAACGGATATGACAGCCGTGTATGCACCTGACACAGGACGAGGAAGAGAAGAAAGGGAAAAATTTTATGACGAACTCCAACTGACGCTCAACGAAATGTCGAAACAAGAAAATGTAATAATTCTAGGAGATTTCAATGGACGTATCAGAAATTCTGTTGTAAATGGCATCATGTAAAGATTTAATGAAGAGACTACTAATGAAAGTGGCGAAGATCTTATAGAGTTCTGTGCTATAATCGAACTTAGAATAAATAATACATTGTATGAACATACCATCCAGCACAAGATCACATGGTCTAATAGTAGCGGACAGCAGTCTATCTTAGACTGTATATTAACTAATAAAACCGTTTACCCGAAGCAAATATTACACGTTAGGGTATTATCATCTGCGAGTGTTGGATCCGATCATGAATTAGTACTCTGCAAGCTTCAGTGCAACTTGAAACCTATAAAGCGACAACCATTCTACACAGAAAAATTCAACGTAGAAAGTTTAACAAACTATAGCACCCGAATACTATATCAAACAAGATTACAACAAAAATTAGAAGAGAAAGATCTAAATACCAACTACAATGTAGAGCAAAGTATGGAGTAAAATAAAAGCAAATATAATAGAGGCCGCTACAGAAGCGATAGGAAAAAGAAAAGAAAACAGGAATAGATTAAAAACAGTGACACCATGGTTCGATGAAGAACTCAGAGAAATAGCAGCAAAGAAAAAGAGAGCATTCTTAAAGTATAAAACAACAAGAACACAAGACGAAATATCAACATACTTACGACTAAGAAATGAAACAAACCAAAGAATAAAACATATAAAACAAAACTACTGGGAACGATAATCTAATCAAATAGAACACGACCTGTACGGCGCACAGAAGCAGATATAGAGGATGATACGAAGTCAGAAAAAAGATATAAGTGAAAGAGTTACTATTAACAACATACCAAAAAGCGAATGGTGTAAACATTTTCGCAAGGTATACGATAATCAGGGAGACCAAGTAATGGGAGAAGAAGAAGAAGAAGAAGAAGAAGAAGAAGATGCCAATAACAACGACAATAATGAACAAATACATGTACATATACAAGAAATTGAATAAGCCATTAATAAAATGAAAAATAGAAAATCCCCAGGCTTCGATGGAATTAGCAATGAGCTGCTTAAATATGGAGGTAATACATATTGACTGAATGGTTACACAAACTGTTTAACAAAATGACAAAAGAAAAGTGTATACAAAAGCAGTAGAAAGAAGCTATACAGTGCCGATATACGAGAAGGGAAATAGGAAAGAGCCCGATAGCTATCGTGGATTAACTCCATATTGAAACTCTTTACTGCCGTTTTACACGAAAAATTACAATTAGCAATACATATCGCGGAGAACAACAGGGATTCCGGAAAAACGGGAGCACAGTAGACGCTATATTCACACTATACGTCAACTAGTCGAAAAAGCAATTGAGTTCAATGAACCTCTATATCTAAGCTATGTTGATTTAAACGGGGCGTTTGACAGAAAAAGGAAAGACGATGTACTGAAGATACTACATAAGCATAAAATTCTAAAAACAATAGTAGCAATAGTTGATGATCTTAACACAGAAGAAAAAACCAGCATTGTAACTTCCACAGGTTACACAGAATCAAAATCAATAAACAAAGGGATACCGCATACGGGATAATTGCGAACCAGTTAACAGACCAACTTAAAAACATACGTGGGTACACAATTGGAACTAACAATATTAACATCCTGGGTTACGCTGACGATGCAGTACTGATGGCAAGTGACGAAAACGACCTACAAAGATTACTGTATAGATTTAACACAGCACCAAAGCAATATAATACGGAAATCTCAATACCAAAAACAAAGACGATGGTTATAGCAAAAGTACCAACTAGATGTAAATTGGAAATAGAGCAAAAAGTAATCGAACAAGTATTGAATTACACTACCTTGGGGTCGACATAACAAGCGACAGAAATTTATCATTTGAAACAAAGAGCCAAACCAAAGACAAAGAAGATCTTGAATATATGGCCCGCAACTAAAGGAAACGTATAGGGAATGGGGACTCGCAATGAACATCCAGAAAACCAAATATTTGAATATTGGCAGTGATATCCAGAACTTACAACTAGAAAACACAGAAGAAATAGAAGCATGTGAGAACTACAAATACTTAGGAGTAACATTCGATACAACCGGTACAGATGGAAAAGAAATCAGAACAAGAAAAATACAGGCAAGGAAAATAATAGGATGCTTGAACGGGATCCTGTGGAGTAAACATATAACAAAAAATCGAAAATAGAACATATACAACACAATAATCAAAAGTAGTTTACTCTACGGATCAGAAACAAGGAGAATGACAGAGAAAAAAAAAAGAATGGTAGAAGCAACCGAAATGGACGCACTGAGAAGATCAGCGAGAATTTCACGTGCCGACAGAGTAAGAAATGAAGATATTCCACAAGAAATGGGACTACAAGACACGATTATAAAAGACATTGAAGGAAAACAAATCACTTGGTATGGACATGTACAGCGGATGGTAGACCATAGATTACCGAAACAAGTGATGACCTGAATACCACAACATAAAAGGAAAAGAGGCAGACCCAAAAGGACATGGAATGAAGGTATCCGAAAAGCGATGAGCGCAAGGAACTTAGAAGAGTGCCAGTGGGAAGACAGGAAACAATGGCGTCTTGATATCGGACAACGTCGTCGAACGTTTTAAAACCGAATATATATATATATATATATTGGCACTGAAACCTAAAAATAACAACAGATAACGCAAGCCAGGTGGATGAACAGTTAAAGGTACATACATCAAGCGGTACAAAAGTCATTGGCGAAGAAAACATTCATTAAATATGTGAGAACCCCATTTGGTGGACTGACGATTTATCTAAAATGGTTGAAGAAAAGAGAAAATTGTACCATAACAAAGAGCCAAACCACAAGAGCGATGCAGATTGCAGGATGCCTAATTAATACCATATGGCAAAATAAGTATATGTCACGAGAAAGGGAAGTAAGAATATACAAAGGGGTAATAAGGCCTATTATGAGATATGCCAATGAAACGAAAGCCGAAACACAAATCACCAAACGGAAATTAAGAACAACAAAGATGAAAATCCTGAGAAAAATAACAGGGGTGACACTGGTGTGGGATGCAAGACATAGTTAAATGAACCAAAAAAACGTAAAAAAGAGTGTGAAGAGCACGTTGAAAGAATGGACGATAACGGAATGTCCAAAAAGTGCAAGAAAGGAATACCCTCAGGAAAAAGACGCCCCGGAAAACCATCTGGAAGATGGAAGCAAAGCTGGTTTTCGTCGTCAGCGGACTAGAGAGAAGCAATACAAACAAGACATAGTCCTAGTGGAAAGAAGAAGAAGAACCGAAGATAAACAGAACGGTTAAACGAACAAAATCATCCTTATTTTCTCTGACAGGCAGTCAACAAGAGTGCTCAATTCCAACAAGATCAGGTCAGAGTTTCTTTGGAACTGCCTTTTTAGCTTCCTAATACTGCTAATTTTAACAGGGCCAAACATGTGTGGCTACTAGGGCACAGAGGCGTAGAAGGAAACCAAAATACAGATAAACTAGCAAAACAAAAATCTGAAACACCATTTACAGGGCCTTACCTGAAAAGGCAGCTAGAGAAGCAATTAAAAAATGGACCAAATATTCGGAATATTGGAAACTCTCACCTTGACAAAGGCAATATCTTCACAACATAAAGCTACATAACGAAGACCCTATATACAGGCTATGTGGAGAGGAAGAAGAAATAGCCTCCCGTATAATATTTGAATGGAAGCTCCAGCTCGCAAGAGATTCCCGATTTTCGAGGGCACTTATTCCAAATGAGATACAACGAGCAGCCGGCTTGATCAACAAACTCTTAGACCTGGTAAAAGAGACGGATCATCTACTTGACAGCGACTAAATAAGAATAGGATGCACGATAGGCCCAAGAGACTGTAATGTTAAAGGGGGCAAACAATCAGCTCCACAACAAATCAAATCAATATAAAACACTAGATTTTGTTTTTTATTAGGAATTACAACGGTGTGATGTAATAATAAAAATAAGTTAAGGATATTTAAATGTTTAGAAAAACCCTACATTTATTTAATTTATATACCTACGGTATGTTTATTTCATTTCGTGATTCTCAGACTATACAGAGCAGACAAGACGTTATGGTTGTCTTATAGTCAATGTATTTATAAGACTCAACAGAAAACTATTTCCCTAATTTGCAAAATAAAATATTAATGGCAATCCTACCTCTGAAAAGCAATATGTGATATTACAATTAATTACGACGAAGCCCAATAAAATGAATATCGTGTGCAGTAACTATTTGTTATTGAATAACGAGACATTTTTTAATTATAGTCATTTTTATGATTTTTATAATTTCGAAAATTACAGCCAGAGAAGCTGCCTCCTCCTCGGTACGCAATTGAATTCGTTATTCACTAAAATTAAGTTTGGCTTAAAAAAATTCTCACCTATCAGTGTGTCGTTGGCTGGAGTTGCATAATTGCTAAATCTGTAAGTTGATAAATTGTAATCGGTTGTTTCGTAATCGTATGAGTAAAACGTGACGGTTGACAAAACGGACGCTTCTGAAGTATTCATTTTTTGCAGGAACCGTTGCCAAGTTCTAAGATAAATTGCGGTTGTGGTTCCAACAATATTTACAAACTACATAAAGTGCTTGTCTCTTGACGTGTTGTCGTCCAGCCCCTGACAAACTAAGGTGGTGGAATTGATCAGCATACAAAGTGGTGGAAGGAAAACCTGCATCCATGTTATGATGATATCTGAAAATAATGAAACTAAATTAATTGCAAATAATTTTAACCATTTCAAATCGTGTAAATAGGAATAATAAATATTATGTTGCTTGATCTGTTTTATTAAATTATTGGTAGCATATCCTCGAGAATACCATTTTCAGTTTTGTGTATGGTTGGTTTTGTAACTTTTTGAAACGCATAGACATATTCGGGCGGTTCATAACCTCTGCAGTTTCGTTTACGTTCGTTGTATCATAAAAGCTCTTCCTCGTTGCTTTGGCTGTTTTAGTGGTAAACTGCGCTTCAGGAGTTATTTTTAGCGCACACTTCGCCTATTCTCTTACACCAAAGCTCAGAAACGCGCGGACTAAAGTGGTTCACATAGATGAGGTTTTCAGAAAACCGTAAGGAATTTACGGTTGGGTGTTTATATGAAATTAATTGATTTTACGTTATTCATGCAGCATTAAACCTAGGAAACTTCACTGACGGCAAAATCTATAAATCAGGAAGGTTAATTGTCAGTATTATGTTTATTACTCTGCCATACGTTTGAAACAATGACGTTTTATATAGAAACTCAAGTTACAAAACTAATTCAGTAATTCAGCATAAATTATCAAGTTTCCAAGAAAAACTATCTAATAGATCTAAATGTAATTAATTCAGAAATACAATAATGGATTCAAAATTATTTCTTTGTCTCTGCGCTTCACTGAAAGCGTTGAAATTAATTTTAAATTTATAATAATAGAGATTTTAGCTACACACCGCAAACTTCCAAGTTTAATTTAAGGTCTTTATAAAAAAGGGAAAAGATAAATAACCTCGGGCTAACTTTCCAATTTATTCTTTAATACTTCTTGACCTTGCGCGGTAAATTTTCTTTTTTCTTATTACAAGGTTCGGAAACGAATGGAATTGTTAGCAGGACCGCAAAAAACTGCTTGATATTTCACATAGGTTGGGAATACAGTAACTGCTTCCCGAAAAAGAAAACACGGGAACAAAAATGTCGGGATATTTTCGAGTTCTAGAACGGAAATAGAATCTAGTTTGCCTTGAAAGCTTCACAAATTTCCTACAATAAAGTCGAGCTTTCAACTTTAGCGACCGGAGAATCCTGCTGCTTGCAATGACAACCATTTGCGAACGCAGTTTGCTCGTTGAATTCGTAGTCCACGTAAAGTTTCATAAATGTGCAGAAGATATATTTATTGTTTCTTTCTAAATACCTTGCTGAAAAAGAAAGCAATTAAGAATTCCGTCTAGCAATAGCCAGCTTATATTAGTTTGCGAACTCTGAACGCCTATAAAATCTCGTAAATCAGAGGAGCTTTAAGAGTTTACGACGTTAATTAGAATTCCAAAGAGGTTCAAGTACGGAAATCTAATCGGTAGGAGTTAAGTAAGAAGTTTTTCTAGGAAAGAAATTCTTTAGATGTTAAAGTAAACTTCACGGTTTCAGTTTCAATGGAACTACCATTCCATAATTATTACAAATAGAACGGAAAGTGCTTGTATTTGGTCGATTTGCTGGGACAATCTTTAATTATAACATATTTCTCTGTTTTCCATTTCTAAGACACTAATAATAATGGACACCAATTTTATTTAGTAGCTTTAGTTGTGCGTACCCGCGATAGCTCAGTAATTAGTAGTACTAGAGTGTTCCTACAACTTTTAATACTTTCGAAAAGCTTTCAAACACTAATTTTCAAACAGGCTAATTGTCACTCTATAGAAGTCAGTGTTTGAGCACGCAGGCAGTGTACGTTCTAATTGTTGAGTAAATAATCGTTTAATTACATGAATGTTTATATCACGGTGTTAATACGGTATAATGTTATTGATTTCACGATTTTCATTGTTATGAAAAACTTGACTAGGTTTAAATTAATTACAAGCCAGTACAGTACAAATATTCTTATTGAACAGTAGGGGTATGCTCAACTAGATTTGTATCTCTATTTATGTTTATAATCTTTATATTTAGTCCAACCCCAAAATACCTCAGTACCTCAAACACACAATATTATAAACTCACATTCAACAGTACAACAAACGAGCGACCTAACCACGGTTATAGTGGCGATACAACAAACTATTCAAGCACAGCAACAGACCATAAATGAACTAACAAGCAAAATATAACAGAAAGTACGTTTGAATGCAATAATTTACAATAGTTAATAAATGAACGATTGGCAAATTTTATCTTGTTTTAAACTGCGCCCCTCGTCGAGTTCGTTGACAGATATTATTATACGGTAGAATTTGCTTTATATTGATACAAAATCTAACAGAAAGTATGTTCGAACTATACTTAAAAAATGGCTTAAATGTTTAAAATTGAGTTGTGGAACGCAAACGGCCTCTCCAGTCACAAACAAGAAATGTAAATATTCCTCAAACACAATGACATAAACATAATGTTCATCTAAGAAACCCACTTCTCCAGCAAAATCTTTTTCAAGATACCAAACTTTCACATTTATACGACAAACCATCCCGACGCAGCAAGGCATGCCAGAGGGGATCAGCCATCCTAATTAGAAAACTAATCATACATCATCAATTACCAGATTTCAAAGATGACTTCTTACAAGCTACCAGCATTATGGTAGAAGATTGGCACGGACCATTGGCAGTCTCAGCAGCCTACTGCCCACCAAAC
Source organism: Limonius californicus (assembly GCA_014611495.1). NCBI lineage: Eukaryota > Metazoa > Arthropoda > Insecta > Coleoptera > Elateridae > Limonius > Limonius californicus. The sequence continues at coordinate 9,382 of JABXWE010026372.1, forward strand.
TATCCCACAAGCAAAATGGGCTTCATAAGTTATTTCCGCTCTCTGGGTAGCAGATTCATGGCAGGAGCCGACTACAACGCAAAACACACAATGTGGGGCTCACGGCATTCACCACCCGGTACAGGAAAAGTCCTCCACATCGTTATGCAAGAACTCCAGCTCGGCCACCTCTCAACATATGAACCTACTTACTGGCCCAGCGATTCGAAGAAAAAACCGGACCTACTCGATTTCTTCGTCACGAAGGGTATCGCGCCAGGCTACCTGCAGATTGAATCGTGATGGGATTTACACACAGATCACTCACCGATCATAGCTACAGTAAACGCCTCCATTGTTATAAAAGACCCTCCGGCTAAACTATTCAATAAACACACCGACTGGAATTGCTACAGAGAATTACTGGACAACCAACTAGACTTGAAGATTCCACTAAAAACAATAGAGGATCTAGAAGTCGCTGTATCATATTTCACAAAAACAATTCAGGAATCTGCTTGGGCAGCTACCCCAGAAATCCCAACCAAAAGTATAAAAAACAATGTCCAGTGATAATAAAGAACAAAATAGCTGAAAATAGAAGATTACGCAGAGTCTGGCAGTCTACACAATACCCTTCAGATAGAAGGCAATATAGTCAAATCTCCACAGAACTTAAAGATTTCATCAAAAAGTTAAGAACGAATCGTTTCAAGACTTCCTTGTGAACCTAGATGCTACTCCTGACTCAGATTACAGTCTGTGGAAAGCAACCAAAAATATAAAACGGCAAAATCAGCCCATTTCCCCACATAAAAAGAAGATGGTTCTTGGGCACTACCAGCGACATTGGCCCCTGCAAAGGAAATGGATATAAGAGAAACCCTAGGCTAGGGCACTTTCCGGCTCATTGGAAGGTCTCGCAGGTGATTCTAATACCAAAACCCGGTAAACCACAAAACGAGGTTTTTTCTTACAGGCCCGTAAGTCTGTTACCATAACTAGGCAAACTCTTAGAGAAGCTGCTTGTAACGAGACTCGAACCTATCATAGAAAGAAAGAAATTAATCCCGGACCATCAATTCGGTTTTGAGAAAAGACACACAGCGGCATAACAGGTGCACAGAATAGTAGACATCATAAATCTAAGTTTGAAGAAATAGAATATTGTACAGCAGCGTTGTTGGACGACAGTCAGGCCTTCGATAGAGTGTGGCACGCTGGTCTCCTATACAAACTAAAAAGAGCAATACCCCACTGTTACTTTGTTATCCTTCAGTCATTCCTAGAAGATAGGTACTTCCAATTCAAAAATGGGCAAGAAATAACAGACCTGCATCCTATTAAATCAGGCGTTCCCGAAGGGAGCATACTCAGTCCAATAATGCTCTACCTGTTATTTACAGCAGCTTTTCCTTACGAATAGGCATTATTTTACTGCAACTTTTGCCGATGATAAGGTAGTATTAGTTATACACAAAGATCCAACCGTCGCCGCTACTCTCCTCCAACTAAACCTGTATGGAATCGAGAAATAGGCTCATAAATGGAGAATCAAGATCAACGAAGCGAAGTCTGCACACATTACATTTACCAAATGCAAACGCAACACTCCACCGGTCTTTATCAACTAGGCCCACTTACACAGGTGCAAGAAGTCAAGTACCTAGGGATGCACTTAGACAAAGGGCTGACCGTGAGTAGTCGCGTCTGGAAAAAACGAAACAGCTGGGACACGAGTTCAGAAAGCATTACAGGCTGTTAGGTCGTAACTCCAATTTATCTCTTTCAAATAACATGCTTTTAAACCTATACGGACATACAGTCTCCAGCTATGGGGTATTGCAGCCAACTCAATAATTAAATAATAGAGAGGTTCCAAAACAAAGTATTGCGTGCAATATGTGATGCGCCCTATTAGTTAGACATGCTGACATTTTAAGTTACCTAAAAGTAAGTTGGATAGAAGATGAAATCAGAAGTGCAGTGACATATGCTTACCCAGACTATCAAACCACCCAAATGTCTTCGCTCCGAATCTGCTAGACAATGGTACACAAATGTATAGACTTAAAAGATTTAAACCACTAGATTTTCCATACAGGTACTAAGTTCTCTGATTCAGTTATAAAACCATTTCCGATGTACTTTTATAGTAGCTTCTCCATGTCACTAGTCATGTCCTGTTATTATACCATTAAAATAACTTTTACTTATTGTTTTTTTTTTAATTTGTTTGTAACAAGATCGACATTTCTATCATATATGATTTAGTTAAATTAATTGAATGTCCATATAATAACTACAACTATTTGTTCGTTAAAGTAAATTATAGTGTAATTACAAATTATAATAAAATTCAACAAAATCATGGGACTCAACACTTAATCATTAGATGTGGTTAGTAAGTCTTGAGTTAAGCGCCTCGTCAGCCTAGTGTGAATCCTACGTTTAAGGATTCTCTTGTTAACAATGAAACAAATAAAAAGAAAACAAACGTCGAGAAAACAAAAAGGAAGATTTCTAAAGTGACAAGAGGCACAAAGATATTAAATAAAAAGGCGAAAATTATGGAAAATAGAGAACCTTCTGGTACTTGCCCGACTTGTAATGAAACGTACACCGACCCTCCTGAAACTGATCTGATCGAGTGCTCCCCCTGTAGAGATTAGTTCCATGAACTCTGCACGTCTTACGAAGGACAAGGCTTATTTCATTGTGATTTCTGCAAGGCTTAACTTTGAGATAACCATATAAAAAATGCTGCGCTCTCTTGGGACCTGTGCGCACTCTTAAATTATACCCATGCGTACTCTTGAAGCCTTTGGGATCCAAGAGTGCGCATTTTCAAGTTTGCATATTTTTATTAACTACCGTTAATATTATGGAAACAAGTTTATGTTTGTATTAATATTTGCGAGAATAAATGTTTTGTTTGCTGATACATCGGTTGTCTTAACGCCTTTCC
>JABXWE010026377.1:0-13288 GCA_014611495.1 Limonius californicus
CTGTAATGAGCTTTGAATGACATTTACCTGTATGTCAAACTGTGTGACAGTTCAGGTAGTTAAAAATTTTGGCCCAACAAAATGTGAAAATGAACAAGTATTTAGTTGCAACTGATTTGTAATTTATGAAGGTAAGTAAATTACAGGTTTTTCGTCAAGATTTCTTTCTTTCTGTTACAATTTTCATATTGTCAGATTCTAAAGCTTAATATAGACCGGACAATCCATAGGCTACTGCAATTGACTTTTTAAAAAATCACTGTGTATGTGAGATTTTGATGTTAAATTTAAAGTTTCTAATAAAAGTTGAAAACAAGATTATTGTTGAAAATCCAAAGAAAACAATAAAAGAAAAATCCAAAGCATTTTGAACATTTCAATATTGCAGTTGGATGTTACGAGATTAATTGTGGAAATTCCAAGGCTAATGTTGTAAATTTCAAGATTAAAGTAGGAATTTGAGGCCAGCCTCCGTGGTCTAGTGGTTAGCGCATTTGCCTTTAGACCCAAAGGACCCGGGGTCGAACCTAGCCGAGGTCGGTGAGGATTTTTCTAACTGGGAAAAATCTGAAAATGCGCCTTCTGTCAGATAAGAAGTAAAGCCGTAGGTCCCATGCCATTACGATGTGTGACACGTTCAAAATCAGTACTGGAGTTGGAATTACTCCAGATATGCAAAATTCTTAGTTAGGGTGTACAATAAGCCAATGATGGCTACAGTGCTTAGAGATGCTTAGAAAACCGCGTCCTAGATCTTGCTCTTTCAAATACAATACAAGAAATTGGGATCATAAAATCAGTAAGTCATAGACCTAAGAGTGACATTTGCGACAGTAGACAGAAGAAATGTATGGAAGTGCTTAGAAAAACGGGATGTACCAATTCAACTAATAAATACCACGAGAAGGATATATAAAACATTAAAAGGAAAAGTACAAATAGCAGGAAGGAGATCGAGTGAGTTCAGCCGTACTCCACTACTGTTTATGGTAATCATGGATAAAATAATGAAAAACATCAAAGAGAGAATGTAGGTATTAGGCAGTAATTGCATTCAAGAACATAGAACCGGACGAATAGCTTAACATATGTTGATGATACAAATAACAAAATGTAGAAACTAGTAGATCTATGGCTGAAAGAAACAGAGAAGATGAAAATGAAAGTGAATATCAATAAAATCAAAACCATGATAGTGAATTGAAAGATCAAAATAGAAAAATTAAACACAAAGGGATCGATCAGGATAGAAAAATTGAGGCAGAATTAACAAATAGAGCGAAGAAAGGAAATAATATTTACTAGTCACTAAATGGCTAGATACTGAGAGAAAAGGAGATAGATAAAAGTGTCAAATTAATTGTACATAACAGTATCAACTATCTTATACACCAGCAAAAACTGGACACTTCAGAAAAAACAATAGCTATAGAAATGAAACATTCAAGGCAGATAGCTGGTAAGACAAAAAGGGACAGAATACAGAATATAGAAACAGAAGAGATGTCAAATCAGGAATCAATACAGAACATAGAAAAGAGACAACTAAACTGATACGCACACATATTAAGGTCAGATCCAGAGAGAACATACAGAAAAGTATTGGAAGCAAAAAGACTAAAAAAAAGAAGGCCTCGGAACTCCTGAATGGCACAGATAGGAAGATTAAGAGGAAAGACACCAAATGAAATGAAAATATTAGCAAGGAACAAGAAAAAAATAGGTTAAATCGAACACATAGTCCCAAATCTGACGTCGAAAGGCAAAAGGATACGAGAAGAAGAAGTAATTCTGAGAAAAATTAGAAAACCCCTACACAAAAGTCGCAATTTTTGAGATTAGTGTAAAAAAATCCCCAGATTAATGTTTAAAACTCTCGACAAAAAATCGTAAATTCAGTTTATGAATTATTATAAATATGATCTACATTAATATCTAGGAATGGGAAAAGATTAAACATCTTTAAAAATTATTTACATCCTTTACAGATCATTTAACATTTTGCAATTCTTGCAAAGTTTGTATATTTGTTCTACTTTTGCCCATATTGGCATATGGAAAGTGTAGTCCACAGAGATGAAACCCATTTTTCACAAATAAACATTGCTGTTGTACTGAATGAAGATATAGTTATTAATAGTTTCCTAAATTAAAACATCCATTGTCATCTTGCTTAATATTATCGACTTCAACCAAACCACCACACACAATTTCCCAATTCGGCTTGCAACCGTGGGATCTTAATGCTAAAAACCTTCTCTGGAATTTCTGTCGTTCGGATTCGACGTTAAACTGTAGGTCCCCCGTGTTTCTACCTTAGCGCTGAGGAGAAACACGTGGCAGAGAAGAGGCCGATGCCCAGCAGTGGGACGGAAAGGCTGTTAATGAACCAAAGTATTGGTAAATAAAAAAAGCATTAATGAAAGCTAAAATTTATTGTTTATAAGTGCATGTGTGGAAGTTCCAATAAAAAAGTATCTAGATACAGATGCAACAACCCCATGTAAAAAAAGATCCCGAATCTAGATAAGGGGTTCACATCCTAGATCTAGATTAGTACCATACATAATATAATCCTACGATTAGTACCCAACACTGCTGCTGAATGTGTATGTTTCCAGTAGTTGGTTGATTCCTTATAATAATCAGTATTTTCCCTAAGATTTTATAAATAATTTTTAGGCAACAGTTTAAAATTTCATATAATTAAACACACTTTTTATGTATTTAATCAAATACATATAATTATTTCTGGGTACAAATTAAAACAAAATACACAATAACTGTTTCACATTAATTTATTTGTGCTAATCCATTAATTGTAAATTGTCAAATTTATCAGTGTCATAAAAGGTAGCTTTAACTTGTCTGCCTCCAAAAAAGCGGCCATTAAGGTCAACAACAGCTTTAATGGCACTCTCAATTCGCCGAAATTCTACAAAAATGCGAACTGCTTGCTCGTGATCAGCATCAGGAACTTCATGTATAATAACACTTCCTACTTCACCATACTTAGTATTACATTCATCTTTCACTTCTGGTTCTAATTCATCATCCACTTCTCCAGGGCCAACCATATTACGAAGTAGTACAACCTGCAATGCATATTTTATATATTTATATACAACCCGAGTTGAGCCAATTTTTTTAGTGATTTTATCATTAGGATATTATACACGGTTTTTGGTATCGCTATGTTCAGAGAGCATTCTACAAGAAAATGCAGCCAGTTTTTGATTGGACATGAAATGTCAAAGTAGCAATTTTCAGCTGTTTGTTTTTAAATGGAACAGAACGGTTTTTTTTTGCTCAAGATGGACAAATATTGTAGTAGTAAAGCTGCTAAAAAGAAGTCAAACAGCTTGATTCAGCCTGTATATTATATATGATTTATGTGTCATATTAAGATTTTACAAATTCGTGAAATATTTTCAAGTGAAAAAAATACAAATATTTGATGCTTTAGACAGGACTGCTTACCTTACTAGGAGTTTTCATTATTTCTGTAATACTTTGTTCGGGTCTGGCAAATGGATCAAGAGATGGAGGGGGCAAACTAATTTCTTTCTCATGTATAATGCGACCACCACGTTTTGACGTCTTCTCCACTTGTAAAGCCATAGACATTCCTTGTTCTTGTTTTCCTAATCCCTGACCTTCTTTAAATCCATATTTTGCCATAATTTTTGCAGCAACCGAGCTACCATCATAGGTATTTGATTTATTAATTACTGAAGGTGCTGGAGCAGTCTCTTGTGGTTCTTGCAGGCTTGGAGGTGGAGCAATAGCAACACCTCCACTTGCCCTCGGTGTTTTTGTAATGGGTTCTTCATCTTCTTCCCACCGTCCTAAAGAAAAGCATATTCAATTTCAATTTTAAATCTACATATATGCATACTACCTGCAAAACCACTAGCAACTGGTGGTAGTGAAACTTGTGGAGTAGAAACAGGTTCTTCTTCAGGATCATTAAAACGGCTTTTCCGTTTCTTCTCACGTCGTTTTTCCTCTTTTTCATTTTCACGATCTCTGTTGTCACGTAATTCTTTAACAATCTTTTCGTACTCGTTAGGCCATAGTGGATCATACTCATTTTCTACATTCCAGTCATATTCAGGTGCAAAAGTAGCAACTGCAGGAGTTATGGGAAGTGTGGGTTCGATCTTTGGTCGAAGAGGAGAATGGGTTGTTGTAAATATATCATCTTCATCTCGTTTGCTCTTCAAATCAATTACAGGTGCTAAACTAGCTTTTCTGTTTTGATCTCGCTTTGGTTGCGTTACTGTAGCCCTCTTCAACTGCAATTGTGATTGCAATAGTTTTATTCCAGATGACCAACCAGATACGTTATCTGTTGGGCGAGTTTTCACGTCAAAATCATCGTATAATGACATGTTTTACTATAAAACAGCCACTAATGGTTTATTAATTGCTTTGTTTTTTAACACTAATTTCTCATTATATTTACAAAATGAGAATATTTATAGGTTATATCTATCGAACTTATTTTTTTAATAAACATCAGAAATTCTTATTGGATGATTTAAAGAGTCCGCCTTAATATCCACGTCTTATTGGTTAACGATTCGCAACGTCATTTCTGTTTCTCCCAATCAGTGAACTAGTGAGAAACATGAAGAATAGAATATCCCTAAAACTCAAAAAAATAACTTATGTAATAAACGTCAAAATCATAATATAACCTTACAAATTAGTAGTGCACAAAACATTTTTAAATTAATACAATGGCAAAGGCCAAAGTGGATATTCGTGATATTTCACCATTTCTCAAAATGGTTCGTAATTTTCTCCTAGGCCGTGAACATACCCTTGCCTTACGTTTCGACAAAGATGTAGCAACTCGTTCGCCACCATTGCCCGATATTCCAGGTGGACCTGCTCATCGTTTAAACGCCAATTATTACTATTCAAGAGACGGTCGTAGAGAAGTAATACCACCAACTGTAGTATTTAATGCTCAAGCTAAGTTGGTTACCGATTGCCCTGCTCCAGAATCCTCAGGTGGTAAACTTCGCAGACCTGGCCAAGTGTTCCAATGGGATTAAACGTTTATGTAGAATTTAAATTGTGTATATGATAGTTGTACAAAAAAATAAATAGTTTCAAAGTTATGAAGTTTTATTGACCACAATCAATAATTAATGTGAAAATTTTCTTGGTCATAAATTAGTAGGAATAGGAACACTGCTTGTAAATGAACTATTACTGTACATTTTTGAATATTTATAATTTAGTGCTTTATTTCCCAAAATCAATTTCCAGAAAAAATAGTGTTTTGGAAGAAATGGTAAAATGGAGAATATATAATTTACTTCACAAAGTGTATTAATTTTTAGAGATAACGAATTTAATTTTTACTTCTACATCTAAGAGGTGAATTAAATATTTGATTGACATATAAAAAGAGCCTTTCAAATTTTTCTATAAATACTTTTGTTTTATTGATTTTTGAAACAGAAAATAAAAAATGGTGAACAAACATATTCAGTAATGTCTGTTTTCTTTCCTTGCTACTATAGAAAATAATAAAATTTATTAAGTTATTGCAATTTTAACAAATCAGCAGGTACTTTTGGGACAGTATTTCAAAAATTTACCATTTTTGAATGCACCCAAACAAAATCTCATATTTGTGTTTTCAAAATCATCAAAGTGTTTTGAGCAGGATAAATACCTTTGGCAACCTTCACATATTGCCAAAATCATACTTTCATTATTCCAATAAATTTCTTAATTCCATTTTATACTTGCACGTTGATTTGAGGGGTTATTTGATAATACCGAAATAGTTTGCATCTTTACCAATCTCAATCCTTCTTTACCCATTTGGTTGCAAGTAGGTATTCCCAATGTGTATATGAAGGAGTAGTGAAAAGTGATAACATTAATGTGGAAGAAGAAGAAGTAATCACAGTTCTTGAGATTTTTTACTAGTACCAAAGAGCAGTATATTGTATAAATATAGTGCTCTTTGCTAGTACATTGGGCCTATCATTCGTCAAGTATTTATGTGCATTTTTTATAACCAGAACTTAAGACACTGGGATATTGTATGCCACTATTATTATTCTCTAACTACCCATTTGAACGTACAAAACGTAACTTTCCATTCATGAAACAAAATAAGTTTGTTAATTATCTGAAGAATAGATAAAAGGTCTTAATTACATAAACCAACAAATGTTTACTTTTCTTTAAATGTTTGTCAAGGAAAAAGAACAGTGCTGTAGTTCTCCAAATATTGCTATTATTTAAAATTATTTATTTATATTATTTAATAGAGACGTGTGGAATTACAGTTTGAACGTTTTAAGTTTTTTCTGATTACACTAGACGTTCTACAAGTAGCTGCCATATGTAACTTATGTTTTTTTTTTACTGCAATAACCTGTATGTTCTAGCATCCTAAACTACCCATCAGTAGAAGTTTAAAATTGTATGGGCCTTTACGTAGCTAATACTGAATGGTTTCCACGTTATATGATTATACGTATATGTGAAAATTATACACAATTTGTAGATTCATCTTCGTGCAACAAATTAAGCCAACTGAATTTAATATTAATATAATTTCTAGTTTTCAGTAGTACGCTGTCACCTGCAAAATGAGAAGCAGCGTAGCGGACAAATGCAATTACTGGTCAAACAGTATTTAAGTTAAGGAACGATGCGCGCGGTGCCCATTTGGATGGGTGACCAAAATCTTCGCTCACACGCTGCAACTCGTGGTGCCTCGAAGAGTACCTAAAACTATTAGCCCCCTTGGGTAGTGCGCCACGTCACTAAACTACCTCAAACAGGGTTAAAATGGCAGCAGGGTGCGGAACTGCCTTCGGACCTCCGCGGAATTATTACCCATATGCAATTATGATAGCCGAAACAAAATACAACTAACTGTAGATATAGAACAATCGCTATTTTTTGCGTTAATAACAGCATCCAGTATATCATTTCAAAATCATAGCGTACATGCTGGTAATATACGCTAGTTTTTGAATGGGTTGTAACGAAGCGTTACTATTTTTTATGTTCATTCCGTCTTTTAGGATTCCGTTTCAGTTGTTTACATAACTACGTTATGCCGTTTTCTGTTTAGAAGTTTATAAAATTGATTTTATTAGTATTATTGTGTACCGACCGATGATTTTCCGAATGCACCCCGTATTATTTGCATATTCACCGAAACATGTAAATGTAATTGCTAACCGTTGATTTAATTTACATTTCATAGCCGCTTAAGGTAATTTGTTTATTATGTGCCGTATCACCGCATGTTGCATTATTGTTATGCTTATCAGAGGCTGTTTTGATTAGATTTCAAACACCGTTTATTTTATTTGCTTTCATTTTAGGAATGTTTATTGATTTATTTGAATACATTTATGTGCCGTTAGATTTATATTTAGAACCGAATAAGATAATTTATTTATTGTACGCCATTTGGCAATTTTATAAATTTATATTTTGGTTTGTTAGCAGGAATAGCTTCCGTTTTATTTTGTACCGATTATTAGAGTTGTGTTTGATTGCCAGTAGCATTTTTATATGATTATTTGACTGTACTAATCACGTCCGAAACCCATAATTAGGTTTATTTGACTTGCATTTACGCTCGAAAATCTGATAATCGCTTCTTCGGCGTAAAGGCAGTGGGGCACCGCGTTGTATCCCACTCTTGGCTAAAATGCGTGAATTGAACCGAATTTAGTAAATACCGTTAGCCGGCGGGTATAAATACAGCCCTTCGAGCATTAAACAGTCAGTTCTTACACTCGACCCAGCTCTTCTAGAAGACCAGCCGACCAGAGAAGGAATCAAGGTACAATCCAACCCCGAGGCACCGTTTGGGTAAGGACTTGTATTATTTCGGCATTGTTTTGATTTCAATCATTTTTGTATACCGTTCTCTCTCTCTCTCTCTCTCTCTCTCTCTCTCTCTCCCTCTCGCACTCTCTCTTTTTCCACCAACCGACCCCGCACCTTTCCCTCCTTACGGAGTTCACCATCGCTGCGACTGTCCTGAGGTGGTGTTTCTCCGATCCCGTCTCTCTCTCTCCGCCTTACGGCTGCGCTTGACCTGACGTAAGTTTCCCTACGGAATTCACCATCGCTGCGACTGTCCTGAGGTGGTGTTTTTCCGATCCCGTTTCTCTCTCTCCCCTTACGGCTGCGCTTGACCTGACGTAAGTTTTCCTTACGGAGTTCACCATCGCTGCGACTGTCCTGAGGTGGTGTTTCTCCGATCCCGTTTCTCTCTCTCCCCCTTACGGCTGCGCTTGCCCTGACGTAAGGTTCCTTCCGGAGTGCACCGTCGCTGCGTCTGTCCTGAGGCGGTGTATTCCACCTTATTTTCTCATCTTGTTAAAGAGAGAGAACCGTTTGTAGTCCGTTCATACCGGGGGTTTGAACCACCAGTTGCCGAAATATACGAGCTCCTATCTCACATAGCAGCGTCCTCGTCTGGCAGCTACTGTGCAACTTCCGTACTGTTGTCATAGTAGCTACCGTATTTTGCTACCTATTTTGCTACCGTATTTTGCTACCGTATTGCTACCATATTTTGCTACCGTATTGCTACCATATTTTGCTACCGTATTGCTACCGTATTTTTGCTACTGTTTGCTACCATATTTTTGCTACTGTATTGCTACCGTATTTGCTACCGTATTTTTTTGCTACCGTTTGCTACCGAATTGCTACTGTATCTGATACCATTTGTTTGTTATTGTTGTTGTGAATGTATGCCTAACTGCCAAATATATGTATTAAACCTTCCTGTTTTGATCATTTACCAACCGAGCAGACTTAGGTGCTTAAGACCGCTTCTCGAGAGTGCAGGTAAATAAAACAGACCCCTGGACACCGACGTCTTCAACTGCAGTTACCCAGGTCTTCGTTATCCATCCCAGGATTACGAAGCTGTTCCGGAAGAGTAAACTTCGTAACAAATCTGGCGCCCGAGGCAATCTCCGCAATTGCACGTAATAAGCAGACGTGCAATTGACTCCGTTAAGCCGTGCATAAGTAAAGAGCGTCACACTATGGTATGGTCCCAATGCTCACTTCTATGAATTTCACGAAAAGAAACGTCCAGCTTCTATCATGCCAATAATTCGACCTCTATCAAAATCGGAAATGTGGTTAACATTTCTATGTTGTCTTACTGGAGGCATTTTAAAACATTAATTCTGGCACAAAATGTAACAAAATCACGAAATAATTAATTAATGTTTCCTGTATATTGTTTTGTTTCTAAGCAACAAGTTGATGAGAGACAGTAGACGAACACCACAACCATTTGATTTTTTTAATGGAAATATTGTTCATTTCATACGCAATAATGAAACATTATTTAAGCAAATTTTCAAATACGTAGATTTATTTTTAATGGGTGATGCATTTCATATAAAAATGAGCATATATGAGGCTGAGCTAGAAGGACTTTTATAAAATTTGTTTGGGAAAAATGTTCTTAATTTACAGTATTCAAATAATTAGTTTCTGATGCTGTAACACATCTGACGAAAGCTTGGAACTTCTAGATATTGGCACTTCATCTTACAGCGTGTTAAAACGTGTTTTAACACTCTGACATCACAAAACAGCAATGTAAACGCTTCGGCGGAATACTACTAGACAGTTTTTTCTTTCATAATACGTGTTAACATGCAGAACAATGTGTATTGAGCTTAATTTTCAATAATTCGAGATAGTGAATAATAATTTCGTAATTGTTATTTAGCACCTCATGAAAATTTTGCTTGTTTCGAGTTGTGTTGTGTTGATATCGATTAACAGGTCAAGAGTAGTTAGAATTTCTATAAAATCAAATAGTTCCTAATCTTGAAGAAGACAGGGAATTGCCTAATAGTATTTGGTTTCTCCCCATTACGCTCTAAATATTTGGCATTGAAAAAAAATGTTTCTAAATAGTTGGGTAGGGGGCGACGGTTTTTCTGAATGGCTCGCTTGTTCTCCGGACGTGAACCAGTTGGATGTTATTCTTTGGGCATATTTAAAATTTAGAGTTTACACTGAACGATTACTTGTAGAGCATCTTGAAGAAATTATAGATTTACTAGTTAATTGCCAAGAATGAAATGGTGTGCATCTTCTCTAAAAGTCGATAAACTCAACTGTTTTCGAAATAATTCAATTATTATGAAAAATCGAGTTGCCGCGAAAATGTGGAATTTCTTTAATATATGGATTAAATTCGTTCCATAGATTCTGGACAACAAGACAGGAAAAAACTCATATAAACATTTGTCGGTAAACTCGTAGAATTCAGCATACAACCTTGTTACGGGCCAAACGAGCTTTTTCGTCTACCCGCAACAGGATAGGTGGAAAAAGCCATCGTCTTTGCTCGGAGGAGTAAGGGTGGTTCACGGGAACTGCTTACTGGAGGGACATCTTCTTAGTTGTTTACAGGGTAGGTCAAAAGTAACGGGCGTCACCTTCCAAATCACAGCTGACTGCAGGTTCTCGTGGAAGGTCGAGAAGACAGCAGATTACGGGAATCGGACTCACCTTCATTGCGTCTGCTCCTGTATATAAAGCTTGCAAAGTTCATGCACACAAAGATAAAAATACACAGAAATAAAAGATATGGTAAATTTCAAGAGAAATATAATTCAACTTCTTTTAAATTACTGACACATGATACAAAAATATAGCGGTTACATTGAAAATGGTGATATTTAAGGTTACTTAATACAAGGGTAATTGAACGTTTAAACCGAGGCTCGCCGTTCCTGGCTTACGGCACTTAAATTGAGTTTAGAAAAAAAAAATACAATTTATGACTACTCTTTACAGTTAACAGAAAAAAGAAAATGACGATTGGCGACTGAAGGTTGGTTTTTATCGCATCAAAAAAAAAGATCCAACACTTGAAATTTGAAAATGAACCTCGGAAAAAGTTTTTCACAACTCCAAAAACAATTTCTTTTACCTTAGTTTTCGTTAAAGGGAGTAGAGGAAGAGAGAGAGGCCGGCACAATTTGGGGTGTTCTTGTGTTCTTAAGAAGCAGGAAAAATCCACAGGCACGCCGCTGAAGACTGGATCGAGTCAACGTTAAGGGCCAAAATTTCAATGCGTTTGTCGCAACAGCGACACAACCAGATGGACAGGAAATGGGCTTGATATTAATCCGCCAAAGGCGATCGACAAATTCGCAATGAATTGCCTTCCCACGGTTAAAACTCCAGCGTGTTTCTTTAATCCACACTTGTCGATGGTTCTGTTCATCCCACGGTGAAAACAGCGATACCAAAATCACGTGATGGACACCCATCGAAAATCCAAACCGCCCTTACTGTACATGATTACGGGGCTTATCGCAAGCAACCGGGCAGAAGAAGATGTTAAATTCGACTGGAGAGAAAACGCAATGCCAATATACATCGGCCGAAAATGTTTCACCACATTACGAAATATGTTACAAGAATTCTAGAACAATGTAATACGTAGGACTTCAAGGGCAAGAAAATTCCAGGTCAAGCGCGTAGACAAAATATTAATCGGCAATTCTCCAGGATAACAAAAAAGGTCCACACCAAACTGTATTTTGGAAATAATAATACAGTAATCGGCTTAAGAGCGGCAATTAAAATAAAGCTTTAATTCAGACGAAGCGGCAAAATCAAACGAACATAACAACCTATTTAGTGTTAATAAATAAGATTATGTTTAGATAACACATTTGTTGGGTTGTACCTACTTTGTAAACTAAGCATTTGCGGACAAATGTTAATGTGAGTTTTTTATTATCTTGTTGCGCTGAATCTATGATACTAATTTAATCTATATAGTACAATATTTCTGAATTATTCGGCAACTCGATTTTTCATAATAATTGAATTATCTCGAACACAGTTGGGTTTATCGACTTTTAACAACTTGTAAGACCGTTTTGTGAAAAATAAAAACAACAAAATAATGTAGAAGGTATTACAGAAAACAGTTCCTAATCCTCCCACCTGAGACGCCTCTGCTGCACTTATTAAAACGAAACTAGGATCTAACCTGCAGCCGTGATGAGTAACGTATGCACATAAAAATTTCAAATAATTGATCGAACTATTACCATAATTATATGCAGAAAAGTGATCGGATAAATTTCACTTTAAAAGGCTCTAACTCCATAACGAAGCATTTTCGGACTAATGTTTATATGAACTTTTTTACTTCTGACCAACTAGTTCAGGGTCACCCTGTATAATAATATATCAACTAGCCGACCTGAACTTTCCAATTATTCCAATTTTGTTATATTTGGAAACTTTTAGCAAATTTCAGGTTGTGCTAAACTATAAATTTTTATGATGATGTACAAAAGTAATACCTAGACAAGATGTTGCTTTAGAGCAGTTTCTATGTATTTCCTTTTGTAAACTGTGAACATTTGGACTTATCACGCTACCTAATCTCTAGGTTACATGATAATATTGCAATTTCTATATGTTTTGAACATGTGTATGACAACGTTCCCGTTTTCAGCCTTTCTTTAATCTTCTTACGATTGCTAATGCCAATATTGTAGCATTTATATTTTTATGAGACTGGTTTTTAATAGCGGCAAGGAAAACAGAACGTACATTGTAAACTAAACTACTCAAAAATGAATAGGAATATTGTCATATAAAGCATGTATGTTTGAATTTGGCGGGTGATGGTCGTCTATTATTGATAATTAGAGCAAGCGGCAATGTTCGATATTAAAAAACAAAAAAAAAATGGAATCCAGTTGCAAGTGTTTAACAGTATTAGTGTCAAGTCGAGTTTGTGTGTTTGATTAAATAGTCTTTCCTGTCTTCTTAAGACCTTTTTTGTTCATTGGTTTTTTATTCGAGTATTACATTCGTGTTCTTAATAATAAACAACAATACATAGAAACCATTTAACAATAGAATACCGAAATTTAGCCATTGCTATGCACCAAAGAGGAGAGGAGAGGAGCGTAATTTCACGTGCCCTTTCGCGCCTTAGAGAAACAGGTACGACTGCAAGAAGGCCTGAAAGTGAATCTTTTCGCATCACAACACCTCGTGACGATCGATTTCTGGTAATTAATGCAAGAGTGCACCCCTTTTCAACTGCTCGACATCTACAGCAAGTGCTCCAGAATTCCACAAGATATCGAGTCTCCGACCAAACTGTGAGAAATCGATTCTTTGAGGTAGGACTTCTCTCATACCGCCCCCTGAAATTTCCTGCAAAACCTGTGGCTCAACGAAGGCACCGGGTGGAATGGCCAAGACG
>JABXWE010026378.1:0-35652 GCA_014611495.1 Limonius californicus
TCCTATTACAACCGATTTTAATAGATTGTGATTACTTAAATATTAACCACAAAATCATATATATAAATAATTAATTCTTCAACGATAAATATTAAGAAAAGGGTAGGTATAATTAGAATGAAACGATTTACCGATCCCTTCTAAAGAACTACATGTACTTGTGATAAAATTTATAGAACTATAGATGTATAATAGTGACTCATACTGCCTTAAACTCATAAATACTTAAAAAAAGACCTGCAAATATTAAAAAAAGATATACGCTTTAATCAGCTTTATGTTCTAATAAAAATAAAAATTTTTAGAAATTTAATTAGTAATCTTAAAGCTGCTATTAATTTTAATTTTAGCAATATAAATCTTGTACAGTGCTTATTTTACGGTTGTGATTGGTTGTCCACAGTAGATTTTCAAAACGTGTATCAAATCCTTCTAAAACCTGATTATCCGGGTTAAACCTACGGACGTTCACCATATTAATTTTAATAATTTTGCATACGAAACTATTTTACGGGTTAATGGAACTTGGACATGTGCGATACTAGCTAATTGTGAGTGGGTTGAGTGGGTTTAAGATTTCTTTCAAGCTCCAATTTTGCAGTTTATGTTTATTTGAATAAAAGTACATAACTCAACACTATCATTAATATTTCAACGTTACTAACCTTGACCAAAATTTACAGTATTTACAATGTCATTCACGTGCTACAATCTTGAATAGAAAAGTAAAAAAAAATTAATTCATCTCAATCACTAGACTGTAAATTTTATTCATCTACTACCGATGCCCCGTATATTATTTTTTAATTGTACCCCGAAGAAAAAAGTCTAGTGAAGGCATAGAGCTACTTCTTGGTGGTTATGGATCCACAGCTCTAATATTTCTAACAAGCCAAATGTAGTGGGCAGAATCAAAGATCATGTTGCTACTAAAGCTTCTGTCGTACATTGAACTTCATCTTCCAACAACCCGCATAAAATGTTTTGTAGAAAATTGAAGTATCATAGCCCAAGTAAATTTTCGTGCAAGAATTGTAGTTCAATAAATGCTTGCCTACTATGCTACACCAACCATTTATAGAAAAAACTTGAGAATGGGTAACACGTATCCAGTGCGAGTTCTCTTATGCGTAATAGTACGAGTTAAACCTAGTAACTTCACCATGATTTGAGTATACTTCCTGGCTAAAAAATACAAAATTTACAAACAGATGGGCCCAAAGAAGGCTAATTCTGAAAGAAATTACAAAATCACAATCTTCACTGATGGTCATTTTCATGGAGTTCGTTAACGAAAGTAAAGTTGATAGAGGTGGAATACATTTGGTTTCAGAGTTCTTCCAACTGAAGTTCCACTGAGACGGTCGGAGAGAAGATCGCTACGTCTCGTAAGAGACAAAGCACTCGAAGAAGAAGAAATTTACTAATACCCATATTTGTGATAAGATCTGTTTTACTTACATGAGGATTTTCATTCACTGCCTCTGGCACTGCTAGTTTATTTCTGCGTCTACATTTTCTGGAATTAACAAATTTACCTTAGTTTCTTGGAGAAGTTTCAAACCGTCTAAATATTTTTTAGGCGATGTTCTTCTAGTTGGATAGCGTCTGATATATAAATTACGGATTGCTGGCGCATGCCCGCGGCATGAACAAAAAAACAAATCGGTATTTGAAAACTTCTTCTTCTTCTTCTTTATTAGCCCGTCGACATCCATTGTTGGATACAGGCCTGACTTCCATAGATCTCTGGTTTGGGTTTTTCTGATCCAACCCAATGCCGCCGGTGTCCTCAAATCATCGATCTACCTGGTTTGTAGCCGGCCTCTACTTTTTTTTCCCATATAGGGTCTCCATTGTTGTATTTCTTTATTCTAACGCCCATCCACTTGACGCTTGGTGTGGCCGGCCCACCTCTACTTTAACGAAGCTACTTCTTTCTTTATACCCCTTATCCTTGTCGTCTTTCGGATATCTTCATTCCGTATTTTATCGCTTAGTTTAATATTTAACATCTGCTGTTCCATAGCTCTTTGAGTCTTTGCTAGTTTTTCTAATAAAGTTTTAGTTAGGGACCATATCTGAGCAGCGTAGATTAATACCGGTAACACACATTGATTGAGGACCGCACTTCTTAATTTTAAAGGTATTTTTTGGTCTTTGAGTATTTTGCTTTGTTGGCAGAATGCCGCCCATGCTAACCGTATATGTCTCTGTATTTCCGCTTCCTTGCTTGATTTATTGCATTTAATTACCTGTGCTAAGTATACATATTTATCAACATATTCTATAATATGATTGTCAATTGCAACATTTCTGTTCTCTTCTTGATTTGTGTTTATTTTCGTTTTTTGTCTATTTACTTTTAATCCAACTTTCTCGGATTCAATTTTTATTTCTTCTAACATTTGCTGCAAGTCCTCAAAATTATCGGTTATTACAACCACATCGTCAGCATATCTTAAATGATTGAACATCCTCCCATTGATGTTTCCTCCGTTTTGGGTCCATTGAAGATTTTTAAATATATCTTCTTGTGCTGTTATAAATAATTTTGGGCTCATTGAGTCCCCTTGCCTTACGTTTTATTTGAATTCGATTTGTATCTGCGTGTAGTAGTAGAACAACCATTGTTGCTCATTGGTAGATAGATTTTATCAGTTGCGTATATCTATGGTCTATTCTGCTGCATTGTAGAGCTTTTTCAATTGCCCATAATTCCAGACTGTCAAGCGCTTTCTCATAGTCGATGAAAGCTAGATATAAGGGGAGGATATATTCCGTTGACTTTTCTATAAAGGTTCTTATTGTTAGTATATGGTCGCAAGTCCTATAATTTTTCCTGAATCCCGCTTGTTCAACGGGTTGATAGAGTTCTAATTTATTCTCCAGTCTGTTTATAATTATTTTTGTTAATAATTTATAGAGTTGTGACAGCAAAGATGTTGTAATTTTGCAGATTACTTTTATCGCCCTTTTACATAGTAACACTACTAACGAGTTGTTCTAGTCTGCTGGAATTTCCAACTTTGGTGAAACATCCAGTATATTTTTGTAAAACAACTCTCCGGATTCGCATTCTAATAAGACAAAAAAAGTAGAGTAATAAAATTAGAAGAGTCAGCCATGATAGTTTTTTTCTAGATCTGAACAATTGTCACACTGCATTGTTTAATACAGTTTTTGAAAATTTGTGACTAAGAAGGTGTTTGTCGTCGTTGCTATTATGATTTAGCTTTACACCAGATTTCAGTTGCTTTAAAGATTTTGGTGTTTGTTTTTATAGTATTTTTGTATTTAAATTCGTCATTTTTGGAGTTGCTAAAATGGTAATTGGTAGGAATAGTGAAAAGTGGCTATGCTGTGTTGCTTCACGTTTGTTATAGAAGTAATTGACCAATAAAATAAAGCGGAGAAGATCTCCGCATGCCTGAATTCTACTACATGATACAACAAATTCCTGCGAAAAGAGTCAAAAGTGAAAATTTAGAAAGCAGTAGCAAGATCAATTATGACTTACGCTGTAGAAACAAGACATGATACCATAAAGACAAGACAAATGTTGGACGCAATGGAAAATAACACAAATAAATATACGAAATCGAAAGCTGGGTAATGCGAAGGCGTACTGGGTCGAATGAGTATAGAAGAAGAATGTTAGATGATAGCATCGCGAAAATGGTAAAAGATTCCATACCAGCTGGTAAAATATAGGCCGAAAAACCAACGAAATCATAGAAAAAATCGTTGGAATAAACAGGCTCTAAACCTACCAGTTAAGAAGAAAAAAAAATGAAAAAAGAAGAACAAATAGTAAACTTTTGAAAAATTTCCTCGCTTGCTAATGTTCTGAAAAAGGTTAGTTTTAAATTGAATGAAACTGCAATGCTATAGAATTCACTAATAAATATTCGGGGAATTTTTGTTTCAAATTTGAGGTCCATAAAAACTTTGCGAAAATTTCGACATTACGAGACAAGTCTAAATGTACCAAAATTCAAATTCAAGGAGTCTGACGACATGTTATTCAAAAAAATGAAATACGTTATATAAGTAAAGATGCTCAAGGTTTCATAGGATAAAATTTATTGCTATAATGATATATTGTTGTAAATATGTAGAGGCTTTTTTGCATACAAAACACCGTGTATGTGCAAAATATTATGTTCCAAAAACATTCGATAAGAGTAGAAACCTCTTTATAATCATTTCTATTGGTATAAACAATTTATAGGGGAAATACCAATCATATTTGTATTAACTTTTTTAGCTGATAATCAACATGTATAATAACAAACACTAACAAAACTTATAAGGATATCAACTAATTCGTTGTTTTCTGTCAAACGATTAAACTAATTGCGGCGAAGGCCATGTAACATGTCGCACTGTAAACCATTAAATTTTCAAAGATATGCTGCTAATTGTATTATTTTTTATTGTAATTCATTACCATTGCTAATATACCACTTCTTCAACAATTATGCTAAGTAATCTTGATTTAGCGCAAATTTTTCCCGGTTAAACCACTGTATCTCAAACTGTTTACGTCAAATTATGATAATTTTTTAGCTGGTTAATTAACACTAAACATTTCATTGATTCACCGACGTAGACACAGTTTTAACTGGTCATTGTATTTTTGAAATTATGCGTGAACAAACTCTTTTAGACTAAGCGGAATTTTTAATTTTCCTGCAGCGCGTGATGTTCTGGAAAGCAATGCTAAGAAATTGGTTCCGGTTAAAGTCATTAAGCAAATTTTGAATTTCAGTGGAGATAATTTAACGCCACATTACGTTTTATGAATTCAAATTGCGAATCGGTTAGTAACGCAGTAGATATTCTTCAATTCAAAAGTATGATTGATACAGTTCCCACAACGACTGCAACAAAAATAAATTAAAGGAATCAAAAAAACCTTACGACACAGATTCCTTTAAACAAAGTGAGAATTCAGTAACAACTTGTAATCAATATTAAATTCTTGTAGCTTGAAATCTCCAGATAATTAGCGTTTGGAATTTCAACGAGAATTGCCCACAAAACGGTCAAGATCAAATACATATATTTCAATGCCACGATCATCTATGACCTACTCTATATGCATATAGTATTGGATCTTTTTTAATATTAGAAAGTATTTGCTAAGCAGTCCAACATACACAAGGTGTCCTCGAATTAACAGCCATAATTTATATCATGAATTCATAACGTTAAGTGAATTGAAATATCAATATAATTTAATTATTTATTGGCACTACTTTTTTAAATAACATACCGAGGTGGTTTATCATTTATTGTCCCTGATATAGAAGCAAATGATTTAGACGTTTGAAACACTTTATTTCTCAACATAATCCTCCTTAGTATATCGCTGATGCAGAGCTTGAAAGCCTTAGAAAACAAAAACAATGTTTGTCCTGCACTGCAAACAACTCATTCACAGCAGCCATCACCTCTTCATCCTCCGAATAATGAGTTCCTCGAAGATTTCAATTTCAGGAACAAGTGAAAACCACTGGGCGCCAGATCTGGCGAACATGGGGGTTGTTCTAAAATGTTTAATTCAGTATTGTGGATAGCAGCCATAGAAACAAAGTTCTTGTAAGCGGGAGCGTTTTCTTGATGGACTAGAACGGTGCGTTTCATTTTCCACGCCTTTTCTGCGTTATAGCCTCACGAACTTTTGGTATGACCATTGCGTAATAGTCTCCCGCTATTGTGTACCCACGTACTAAATAATCAACAAGAAGACTACCTCAGAATTCCAAAACACTGTTGCCATTATCTTTCCGGCTGATGAAGTCACACAGACTTTCGTGGGGGCGGGGAACCACGATGCCGCCATTCCATACTCTGCCATTTTCACTCTGGATTAAAGTGAAGAACCCATGTTTCATCTACAGTTACAGATCTTTCCTAAAATCCATCCTAATACGTGTCCATTCATCTCAAATTTCTCGGAGCAATGGGAAACCCGGCCCACTTCTGATCAGACGACGACATTTTCGGAATCCATCGTGCGTAAACTTTTTCAGACCCAATTTCAAAATTTTCTCAACACTTACAACGGACAAGCAACATCTTATTAATATATTTGCCCGTAATTCTCCAACCACTCAGTACCTTATCATGAATCAAATCAAGCTTTTCTTGAGCGACAACTGTTTTTGATGGCCCAGCACATGGTGCATGTTAACACAACTTCTTTCCTAATTTGAAATCCCGATACCAATTCTGAATTACTTGATATATCGGGGAGAATCACGCAACAAACGGGTCATTATAGATTTCCTACGGTGATAAACCCTTCTTTAAAAGGTATTTTATCACAGCCCTTGTTTCGGTTTTTTCCATTTCAGCAATAGTACCAGCACCTGCAACTTAGCATCTGTTAATGTCAATAACTGACGTTTCTATAAAAAATATTCATTTATCAGTTAATGCCTTGTATGTTAGGGACAATAATTGATGAACCATCCTGGTATAATACAATTTTCCTCGTAATATTAGTATTTTAATACCTTCTAATTTTAAATTGTACCAAGGTCATAGAGATATGGATTAAAGAAGTTTCACTTTCCCCCTCCGCAACCAGAACAATCCTTTTTAAACTATTGCAGTTCCCTTAAAACTGTAAATATCTTATCTGATTTGCCATCATGATCAGCATCATAGGGTTTAAACCTAACGTGGTTGTTCCAATCTCATATTCTTAGATTTCTCCTTCCCGTTGGTATATATTCTAACAGTTGTCCTCCATTCTATTTAAATGGTTTAATGGGTACCGGTATGGGTCTATTGCTTATTTATTAAGTTGAATATACGTAGTTCTTGTCGTATCTCTTCAATTCTCTTTCAATTTAGGAGGGTGTATACTGCTTCGATTTGTCTCGCTTGGTTTTTGGTTAGATTCCAATTTTCGGATCCATATAATAATACTTTGTAGAACTTTAGGCGTGTTTCTTTGGTTGTTGCTTTAAGGGTTCGTTTCGCGTTTGCGCACATGTAATTCAATTTGATTATATTGTTAGTAACATTCTTATTGCTGCCACAGGAAAGCTTACAACCCACGTAGTTAAAACTTTGTACTGTTTTAAATCTGATTTGTAACAAACAATAATTATCTGCAAGTACATATAAGATGAGTCACATAAGTGGTTGACGCAATCCAACATACATATAGCATCACTATTTCTTTAATTTAATTAAATTGATCAATAATGCGTGACAATACTCACTCAAAACTGTCAATTTACTTAAATTGTAATAAGATGTTTTCAACGTGAAAACAGATTTAATGCTTATTTTTGGTGAATGTCGAGGAAATACGGATGCAGTCCGTAATTTATATATCAGATACTATACAACTAGAAGGTCACCGCCCGAAACAGATTTTGGCGCTTTGAAACTTCTTTAAAAAACAAACATAAATTTAATAATTCGTGAATATGTAAGCCCAAAACAATTATTAATCACATGGAAAATGAACCAGCAGTGTTAGAGGCAGTGAATGAGAATCCCCATGGAACTCAAGCAGACATGTGAGTAGAACTTTAATTACATTATTCTGATAGCAAATATATTTAATCCTTATAACGTTACTTTGATACACGAACTGCGTAAAAATGATCCTCAGAGAAGATTGCAATTTTTTATAATTTCTTTCAGAATCAACGTATTTTAGATATTTTTTTATAAAGGAACTAAGTATAACTCGCATTATTACGCACAACAGAATCCACACCGAGTACATGCTACTTATTCTCAAAGGTATTTTTTTCTATAATGTTTGAATTTTCCATGAACATTTAGCTACAATGTTACTTGGAATTGCTACAAAAAAATGTACCCGGGGTGTTCTAAGATACAGAACTCCTTATACGACAAAAGCTTTGGTACCAGCATGATGGCTGCCCTGTGCAGTTGGGTTGTTACGAATTACGTAAATAAAGTTTTTGTAAGAAATTGGATTGGAAGAGGAGCTATGCATCCATGACCACAAAGAAGTTGCGATATAACTCCACAATACTTATTTCTTTGGGGTACAATTAACGAAATAGTGTACTGATATATGCATGATTTGCTAAATAGAGTAATAGAAGCATGTACATCAATTGCACCTGACACGCATGCTCCAGTCCGAAGTAGCTGTTAAAACACGTAAAAGTGTATGAAGGTCATTTTGAAAGTTTACAAAATTAAATGAAACTTAGCTATTTATTTTTTGTTGTTTTGTACTTGTGTGGTTTTTCGAAAACAATTCGCTTTCGAATACCAAAAGGCTCCTCGATATGACTAACAACGACTTAAGCAAATATCATGTCTCTTGACCGGACATTGCCCTTTAAGATACAATCTCAAAAATTGGACAAAGCCGACAACGATACCTGCAGATTCTGCGCACTAGGAAAAGAAACTCCAGAAGGTATACATATTACGCAACTGTGATGCACTGGAATACAAAATTCGTTGAAGAGGTGACAATGGTGCCCCAACGCATAAGAAAGACAGCCCCCAAAAATTCCTGAACTTCATCAAGAGTAGGTATTTGGGAAATATAATATGTAAGGTAATCACAAAAGATCTTTTTAGGTCGAAGAGAAAAGAGGTTTGTAATAGCCTAAACGACTCCAACAACAATCTAATCTAACCTAATCTGTGGTTTTTACTATAGTACGGATGCACCAATGGCTACTTTTTTGTTAAACGCTAATATAAATGATATTAGTAACACTTTTAATTACCACAGTGAAAGATAAACGTGCCCCATTTCTATGCTCAGTTTTATATAAAATACACCACCCATTAAAAATAAAGCTACGTGTTTGAAAATTTGCTAAAATAATGTTTTCTTATTCCGTATGAAATGAGCACTATTTCCATTAAAAAAATCAAGTGGTTGTGGTGTGCGTCTACTGTCTCTTATCAACTTGTTGCTTAGAAACAAAACAATATCTAGTAAACATTAATTAGTTATTTCGAGATTTTGTTACATGTTGTGACAAAATTAATGTTTTAAAATGCCTCCAGTAAGACAACATAGAAATTTTAGCCTCATTTCCGATTTTGATAGAGGTCGAATTATCGGCATGGAAGAAGCTGGACTTTCTTTTCGTGAAATTGGTAGAAGGGTAAATCGGGACCACCCTACAGTTGCACGAATATGGTCTGCTTGGTCAGAAGAAGGCATTCAGCGACATCGTCCAGCTGGTAGACCTCCACGTAGCAGCAATGTTTGTGAAGATCGACTTCTTCGAAGAATGGCTACACGAGACCGCTTTCAAACAATAAGGTCTGTTGCTGTAGACTCAGTGCGAGCTCTTCACCGCCGCGTGCCAGTGGCAACAATTTACAGAAGAATCTCTTCTTTTGGACTGCGATCCTACCGTCCATTCCAACGGCTCCCTTTAACTGCACATCACAAGGCTGTTAGGCTTGCTTGGTGTCAAGAGCGGCAGCAATGGAACGACATTATCTTCAGTGACGAATCAAGATTTTGTATGGGGGCAAATGACGGCCGTAGGAAGGTACGTCGATATCGAAGAGAAAGACAAAACTATAGTTTGTTGAAAGACGCCATACAGCTTTAACACCTGGAGTTATGGTTTGGAGTGCGATTTGTTTCGGTAGAAGATCACCTCTTGTGTTCGTCCCAAGCACTTTAAATGTTCATCCCTATATTCATAATGTCCTGGAACCGGTATTAGTACCATTCATGCAGACGTTGCCAAACGGTATTTTCCAACAGGTTAACGCACGTTCACACGCTGCAAACATTGGCAGAACGTACCTGCAACAAGCACAATTGCAAATGTTGCCCTGGCCTGCACGATCACCGGACTTATCGCCGATTGAGCATCTTTGGGACAAGATGGGCCGGCGATTAAGGTTATTGCCAAGAGCTCCTAACAACATAGACGAGCTGAGACACCAACTTGAGGTTATATGAAACGAGATACCCAAGGAGAACATAGAACACTTGCATAAAGCATGCCACGACGAGTAAATGCTTCTTGCATTGCTGTTCATGGCGATGTTACACATTATTAATTTTGTTTTCGTTGTTGTTATTGTTTTCTTATAATTGTTAATCGTTTTTTATGAAAACCTGAACGCAATAATGAAACATTATTTTAATTTTTTAATGTCTGGTGTGGTTGACTGTGGAAAACAAAATGTTTCTTTACTATTATTCAAAAGTGATCAACGTATAGTTCGTTTGCTACAAGTACATATTTGTTGTTCTAAAACTATCTATTTTCTGTTTTTCCAGATCGTTTACAAATAAAGCCCCAGGCGCTACTTTAGCAGGGTTTTTGCTTTATATCTAAAAAGTAATACTTTCTTTCTTTCTTTATCAGTTCCTCTTTAACATTCTATCTAAATAAATAATTATTTTTAGAATCTCAAACTCCCCATGGCCAAAGAGAAGGGTTTCCTGGGCAAGTTAGCACCATGTCTAGGGATAAAAACTAAGATAAAACTCACAGACCCATACCAAGTTCCCAGTGCTCTAACATCAGTAACTCAGTAAAGAAAAGAAAAACCGATCAAAAAGACTAACATCAGAAGAATGGACACCCGGCATGCGAGTATAAGATCCTGGAATACAATTAACCAAAAAATCATCAAATAAATTAAAGAAAGAAAAATGTATGTATATTGCATAACAGAAAGAAAAAAAAGAAAAGTGTACCACATTAGTAAACAATTACATCCTCATCTATAGCGGGTAAGAAAAACGCAGGTGCCAAAATACTCTACATATAAAATTCAAACAATTTGTGGACGAAGTGCAATACGCAAGCCCAAAGGATAAAACTAAAGATACACTACACGTCTATGTGCGCATAATAGTCTCAGAATCAATAAATACATTTTTTAGCACAAAACTCATCAAATATATATCCTCGAGAACATTAAAAAAAGATCACTCCTTCATTATGTTATTCTTCCTCTGCAAGTGCTTTATCTCCTATAAGACGTAGCGATCTTCTCTCCTATGCCTGTGTCGCAAGTTTAAAGCGCCACAGACATAGACGACTTACAGCCTAACGTGGGCTTCGAAGTTTAAACACTTCTACTCCAGAAAAGATTTACTAGGCAGAATACCTCGCTGGTTTGCCATTGCCTTACGAAGGAGGACGGCTGTTAAAAATTCGATGTTCCAGTACTAGGAATTGACCCCAGGACCTTGAACGTAAAAGCTAACCTGTAGTAATGTTATTACAAGTAAAAAATTTATTCTAACGTAGATTCTGGATGTGAAAACCTGTAACACAGCAGAAATAAGCTGTCCATAGTACGGTATTATGTAGAATAAGACGAGTATTGACATGAAATCCCACAAAAAACTACCAACATCGAAAGTTTATTGTATAGAATCATTAAATTATGCAGTTAACAAAGGCTTGTACAATACGAGACTGAAGAAAAAATTTTAAAAATCTCATAACACATATAGCCATAAACAAAATAAAAATAAATGTATTGAAAGTAGCAGAAGAAAAAAAACAAAAACACCACAATAAACATACAAGGTGCTGTTTAGAAAAATAGACTATACGAACAATACATAGGGTGTTCAATGTCAAAAATAGTTAGATCAGGGAAAAGTAATAACTGAATAGTTCAAAAATGAATGATTGTTTTGCTATGTGCATATCTTACATCTCCACATAGCGACATTATTTAAGAGCTTCCTTAAAGGAACTACCAAACAAAGCGTAGAACGTAGCCTAGGGGTTCAGCTTATTAATATGCTTTATTTTTCGTTACTATTTTGCTGGTATTGTTAATTAACTACATCGTTGAGTATTATTCTTGCGTCTACAGTTTGTAAGACATGTTAGTGAAGGGTGGCGACTGCAGCTTGTAT
Source organism: Limonius californicus (assembly GCA_014611495.1). Lineage (NCBI taxonomy): Eukaryota > Metazoa > Arthropoda > Insecta > Coleoptera > Elateridae > Limonius > Limonius californicus. The sequence continues at coordinate 11,885 of JABXWE010026378.1, forward strand.
AAGCCCTTCATACAAATGGAAGATCTTTAAAAAATCAAATACCCACTTAAAATGCACACTTTGGTTACTCCACGTGTTTATTCAATAAAACATTTATGTGAAAAACTATAAACACGTTTAAGTGTTTCGCAACTCTGCACGAGTTGTTTTCCGATCAAAATATTGTGGCATTACGTCTTCCAATATGCAAATAGGGCGAAGAAATAAAACGTGCAGCTTAGGGCGAAGATCTCCGATACGATCTAGTTAAATAAATAAAAATTAATCTCAAATTCCTAGACGACTATCACACGTGAATCGGTAAATAAAATTTGCATAAACAGCAAGAGAGCAGTGATCCGATTTGATACAGGTGCTGTCAAAATTCTAGTTTATATGCGGCCGCCTCGTGGCATTGTTCGGAGGACGTGGACAGAAAAGTAATACGAAATTTTATTTGTAGGGTTCATGATCGAAGGAAAGGATATCGACCTTCAATTGAAAACACAAAATTGAATCACAAGCTTTCCTTTAATAGATTCTTTATTTTTTTTTCTTCTTTGTACCTCGAGTATTTAAAGTCAATAAACAATCAAATCACTAATGTTATGGTTGTATACAAGGTATATCTAATGTTGTATACAACTAAAGCGACCTCATATACTGTGTAAAAATGTCTAAAATGGTTTCTTACATTCGTGTTTATTTCCAGAATTAATATTATATGGCATAATGAATATTTCATAACCAAATTATTAGGACAAAAATATGTACTTTAGGTTTATAGTGATTCGGTGCACCATCTTGCTGAAACTAGAAAATTTATTGAACACATTTGAGTCAGTAAGATTTGACGAACGTGCCCTAATGAAATGAAAATTACCATCAGCCTACTAATGCGTTTCGAGTGTAAATAAAAATTTTCTAAAATGTATAAAATTCAATATTAAACTAGGTATATGTTTCAAATAGTCCATTATTATGCTCTCATCTCACTTAGTAATCAAAACTACCAACAACAACCAATCAAATTCATTTTCAATAAATGGATCTTTGCACTATTTTTTGTAATAATGCAACTTAATACATAGTCAGAAATAACAACCCCCATAATATTTTATAAGGTAAGAAAATTGTTTACCACCTAAAATGTAAAACGATGATCTAAACCAACAGACGTTTACAAACAGCGAAACTGCGCATACAACAATTGCAAGAAGTAAGTGCGTTCCAGTCTACCACTACCTCTATACAGAAATATTACTTTAAGACCTACCTATGGATATTGCATCCCTTAAAATACACCTTCCAGTATGTAAGAGTTCAAAGTTTCTATAAATGTTATGGTATACATCCTTTTCAGAAAAATACAATCTAACCATCTTCCTAGGCGTTTTATCCCTTGCTACCATTTAATGATGTAGCATTTTGAAGTTGTAGTTGAAATAGAATCATAGTAACGAAAAATCATAATAATATACAGGATGTTTCATTACTTTAAAAAATTAAAAATGTCTCAGAGGCATGTACAAATATAACAAAATACCCAAGGGAAAATCGCAATATCAATAAGCTGGAAGAGTCCCGCAATCTCTAATGTTCCATTAAAAGACAACAAAAACAAACTCGGAGAAATATAAAAATTGACAACTAAAAATTTCATTAATAAATTAATAACGATTTCTTATATGAAGAAAATTTTAAATCCCGGCAGAAATGTATTGAAAGGAATGTAAATAAATGCACTAGAAGAAACACTCGGATTTACCGAACTACGTCTAAAGACCTATCAAACAACTGTGTGCTAATAATGACGTTTACAATAAACATTATAGCACAAAATGATTTTTTTTTCAAGAATTGTATGATAACAGCTATTTTTGAATACCAAACCGAAACCAGCGAAAGTGGCTTTAAAAATCTAACATATGTCGAATAATCATTAGAAAATATAAACCTGAAAAGACAAAGTAAAATTACTGGTTACTTTGACAATCCAAAATTGTAGTTCTGTTTAGTATATTATGTATACTATGTATTTTATTTATACATTTATGTATGCCATTATTCCGGTTTGCACATTTTTCGGTATTTCGAATAAACGAGAATTTCATTAGGCTTCATGCTTTAAATTTTTCAACTAACGTCGAATATATCGAACAATAAATGTTTGTCCCTAAAAGTTCATTATAACTATCTTTAACTATATGTATCTTACATCTTCACGTTTATTTATTGTTTTCTTCCAAGGAACTACGAAATAAGGCGTAGAGGGCAGCCTACGGGTTCAGCTAATTAATATGCTTTATTTCGTGTTTAATATTGGTCTTCTTTTTATTTAGTCAAATTTTAGATTATTATTCTTATTTTATCTAGTTTGTATGACTTTTAATTTTCCTTAAGACATCTAGTACAAGCTCAAATTTTATATTATACTAAACACTTTTCCAAAGACCATGATTTATACAAACTGTTATTGCATGTAGAATGACATACATACTCCTAAAGCTGGATACGTTTACTTGAACATTTTTGCGCGCATAAAAGGTTTGCGCGCAAAAATCAGAGCATATATATGCATAAGGTCTGCGCACGCACCTTGGACGCTCATTCTGGATGACTACAACAAATGATTTTTGCGCGAAAACGTTGCTAAATTTGGACGGAATTTTTAATTTGTGGAAACAGCTGCGCTTGTATTTAACGTTGTAAGCAGTTTGTTCTGCTTCTTCACGGGGTTGGTTGATGATTTTTTTCTTTCTTTCTTTTCTCTTTCTATCTAAATAAATAATTATGTTCAGAATCACAAACTCCCCATGGCCAAAGAGAAGGGTTTCCTGGGCAACGTTAGCACCATGTCTAGGGTTAAAAATGAACACAAAACTCGCAGACCCATACCAAGTCCCGGAAATGGACTGCCCAGTACCCTAACGTCAGCCACACAGTAAAGAAAAGACACAAACGATCAAAAGGACTAACATCATAAGAATGTACACCAGGAATACGAATATAAGTTCCTAGAATACAATTAACCAAAAAATCATCAAATAAAAAATTAAAGAAAGAAAAATGGATGTATGTTGCATAGCAGACAGAAAAAAGAAAATTGTACCACATTAGTAAACAATTATATCCTCATATATAGCGGAAAAGAAAACCGCAGCTGTCGGAATCCTCTACATATAAAATTCAAACAGTTTGTGGGTGAAGTGGAATACGCAAGCCCAAAGTATTAAGGATAAAACTAAAGATACACTACAGGCCCATACAGATTGTTAGCGTATACGCCCCAGATAATACACCTAAGAACTGTAAGTAATGCACAGGTAAAACAAATACTCAACGATAAAGTTTACAATAACAATCGGAAACTGTTGATAGATATATGTGCGCAGAATAGTCTTAGAATCAATAAATACATTTCTCAACACAAAATCCATCAAATATATACCCTCGAGAACATTCGCAAAAGATTATAGCTTCAGTATGTTATTCTTCTTCTTCGAGTGCTTTATCTTTTATAAGACGTAGCGATCTTCTCTACTATGCCTCTGTCGCGCGTTTAAAATGCCACAGACATAGCGGACTTACAGCGTAGCGTGGGCTCCGAACCACGGGAAGTATAAACACTTCTACTCCAGAGAAGATTTACTAAGCGGAATACCTCGTTGGTTTGCCATTGCCTTGCGAAGTAGAACGGCCGTTAAAAATCTGACGTTCCGGTAATAGGAATTTAACCCACAACCTTCAACGTTGAAGTCTAACGAGCTAACCTCTAGTTATGTTATTACAAGTAAAAAATTCACTCTAACGTAGATTGTGGATGTATGAACTCTTAACACACCAGAAATAGAAGCTAACCATGGTATCGTATTATGTAGAATAAGGGCGAGTATCGACATGAAATCCCACAAAAAACTACCAACATCATATTTATTGTGGAATCGTTAAATCATGAAGGCTTGTACTATACGAAACTGAAATTTTTTTTAAATCCCATAGCACATATTGCCATAAACGAAATAAAAACAAATTTATTGAAAGTAGCAGAGACAGCAACCCGGAAGAGAAAAACAAAAATACCACAAAAAAACATACAAGGTGCTCTTTAGAAAAATAGACTATAAGAAAATTTAAACAGTCTAGCAATTCATAGGGTGTTCAATTAGAATAATAGTTAGTTAATTATTAAATTGTTTATGCGCGCAATCCGTTCCTGGGCGTAAAAATACTCAAGCCAGTACGCAATTACAGATTAAAAGAAGTTTGCGAACAGCGAAACTGTACATACAGCCATTTCTCGAAGTCGGTACATTCCAGTGATCTTTAATAATAATCGAAAAACAATGTCTGCGAAAATTAGTAAAACAGTAAAACAATTTATCAGTTACATAACATGAAGAAAATCACGTAACGTTCATATTTCAGTCGGAAGGGTGAGACATAGTGTAAACATCCATTTCTCGGCATGTCCAATAATAATTATAGCTTAATTACAACCAAGAATGAAAAATACAATATTGCAATAACTTTTGTTTATGAGTGTGAATTAAATCCAGGATAACAAAACATATTTTCAAAACCCAAATTAAATTACTCATATACTTTTTTTCTAGAACAATTATTTATCTGAACAATCGACAGGACAGCATTTTTTCAACACTAGCATCACTAACATATTATTCCACTTTAAGAAAATAGGGCTTGGCCGAATAAGTGGGAAGTCAAATGCTTCAGTCGTAGGGTAATTGGCCCGCAAGCGTATTGTGTTAGAAATAGCAATAGCAGACTTATCTTGCTATTGTCTGAAGCATTTTTGAATTGCAAATTAGCCGGCTACTAAGAAATAAACCCTCGGTTTCAACGTAGGTGGTTAAACTGAAGTTGATGACACCAACCATGATGTATTAAAGTTCTGTCATTGATGAATCAAACACCCAGGAAACAATACTGCTTTGGCGTAATAAATGTAGTTAATGAAACAATAGGTTCGAAATAAGCGTGAATCAAAATGAAAAAAAAGTAACAATACCTAGGTGATGCACGCGATGGACTTTACCTTCAGATAGGTATGAAATGACACAAAAAATAAATAATTCTTTAAATAAATAAAGTCTTATCTTTTATAACTCATTTCTTGGTGTTGACGTTAAGTTTGAACAACAGAATTACGCCTGCAATAATTTAAAAAAACGTTTTCACAATGGAAAATTGTCTACATTCAACTTCTGGCATGTATTAATCATCTAAAAAGCAGTATCAGTAATTGTTGTTTTTCCTGGTAATAGATTGCAGAATTATAGAATTCAATTAGCTAAGAAACTTCTTATATCGTTTTTATTTGACGATATTATTTTCAACAACAATAAACCTTAACTATTAAACATTATTCTACACTCCCTCTTCTTTAATATTGTTTTCTTCTTAAATTCTCGTATCTTGATTTAGCCAACGATTTCGTCAGTATATCAACCAGTTGATCTTCCATTTGAACATATTTCTTGACTCTAAATCCATCTAGTAGTTTCTCTTCTAAAATTCGAAAGCGAATATCGATAAATTTAGTTCGCTTTTGCGATGTCTCTTCTTTCGGCATCTTTACAAAACTTTAATTGTCCACTTTTACTAGGTACGGTTTATGATATCTCGGTAATTCTTCACCCAATCTAGTCAACTTGATCATTTCTTTGATGACTTCAACTGCAGCTACATATTATACTTCTGCAATGGACAATCTTACTATTGGTTGTCGTTTCGAAATCCAACATATCGGTCTGATTCCGAAGGTCATTATAAAGCCAGATGTCGATTTTCAAGTTTCATTATCTGCAGCAAAATCTGAGTGACTGCAGTCTATTATCTGTGCTCCCTCTAAATCTGTATCAAATAGTATCCCGTAGTTTTCTGTTCCCTTTACATATCTGAATATGCCTTTAACCATTTCCGAATTATTTTTCAGTACATTTTCCATATATCTACTTAGAAAATTTGCTGGAAAAGCAAGATCTGGTCTGCTTCTCATAAATATCGATGGAGATGTATTAAAAAATATGATAGAACAGCTGAATCATGAATCTACGCTAGTTGGTCTTAAAATGAACCTAATCAAAACAAAAGTTACGAGCCAGACTGAAGTACAGATCATAGAAAATACCGACCTCGAAATAGTAGACAAGTATATATACCTTGGGCATACCATTAAATCAGGCAAACAAAATCAAACAGCCGAAATAACAATTCGAAAAATTGAGCTACGTCTTAAAAAATTCAGAAATTCTGATCAATCTGAGGCGCAAGGTGTACGATGCATGCGTCCTACCTGTTATGACATACGGCATGGAAACAGTAACACGCATACAAAAAACGTTAATAAATTAAGAACTGCATAGAGAGCAATGGAAAGGGCCATGCTTAAAATCAGCTTGGCGGATAGAGTAAGGAACAAAGAAATTCGAAACAGAACGAAAATTACCGATGTAATACAACGTATAGCAGACCTTAAGTGGCAATGGGTGGGACATGTAACACGACAAGAGATAACAAGATGGATCAACAAAATTGTACACTGGCGACCCAGAACAACAAAAAATGGGGGGATCTCAAAAGAGATGGTTGGATGACATCAGGAAGATCGCAAGAAGACAACCGTTCCGAAAAGCTAAAGACAGAAAAACCTGGAGAGACATGGGAGAGGCCTACGTCCAGGAGTGGACGAATATAGGCTGAGAAGAAGAAGAAGAAGGAGGAGGAGGGGCATTTGATAGTTTATCGTTAGCGTTTTCTGGATATTCGGTTGGGCCAGGAGTAGAAGTTACTCTACATTCTTTCATATTGAATCTTCCTAATATCTTTCCGATATATTTTTCTTGTTTTATAATTATTTGTCCAGTATTACTCTGGTTAATCTCCACACCCAAGTAATTTTGAAGTTTCTCTTGCTTCATATCAAAACTTTTTTCCAGATATTTTAGTAGTTTTTCAATTTCATTTTCACTATTTGATGCAATCAGACCATCCTCCACATATATGTCAAGAATCGACTAGATTTAGGTATATATGAATAACACACTTACATCATTTATTGATTGTTTTAATCCAAATTCTTGTGCTATACTTACAAATTTCATATTCCAATTTCTTGGCGCTTGTTTTAGATCATAAATTTCTTTATTTAAATAACAAACTCTCGCTGTCCCATCTTCAAACCCAGGAAGTTCCCTCATATATCATATGTATATCAAATTGTGTAAGCTTCATTTTGTACGCTAAATCAAATTGCAGGTTAAATTTTTATTTAAACATCGAGCTCTTCTTCCATTTTCTGTCTTGCAGCGCTTCTAAGTAGTGTATATCTTCATCCAATATTACCATCGCAAAATCTTCAAATCGGATCGGTTGTTTGATTTTGCTCCTATGTCTCGAAGTTCGAGCTTCATTGTTTTCTACATTTTCAATTGCATCATCAAACTGCTCATTTTCTTCTTCTTCAAGTTGTCTCGTCTTTTCTTCTTCGTCATTATTTCCTGGTTGTTCTGTTTGTGTACAGTTATCATTTGTTTTTGCAATCACTATTGCATAATTTTGTTGTTTCTCCTTAAATACCTCATCTCGGCAAAGATCTACTTTATTATCATCTTGAAAATAAATCCTATAACCTTTTGTTTCATTTGAATAACCCACAAAAATGCCTTGTAGGCTTTTTGTATCCCAGTTTTTGCGTTTTCCTTTGGCATGTGAGTACACCACACTTCCATATATTTTAAAGTTAATAATATTTGATTTCCTGTTAAAGTACAGCTCACAAGCATTTTATCTGGTATTGAACTTTTACCAGGTTCGATTAAACACATACACGACTGTGTTCACTACCTCTACCCACAGTTTCATTGCAAGATTTTGTGCGTAAAGTAAAGTTCTTGCTGCTTCTACTACCGTTCTGTTTGCTCTTTCAGCAGAACGATTCTCTTCTGGTGCATATGGGCATGTAAACTGTTGGCGTATTCCGTATTTGTTGAATAAATCTTTAACCTGATTTTTGAATTCAGGTCCATTATCTGCTCTGATAATCTTAATTTTCTGATTTGTATCTTTTTCAAATCGTGGAATAAATTCTGCTAACTTTCTCATTTCGTTTTGGAAAGTATACTGTTCTAAAATGAGAATAACATCCTTTAGCAGAATATAGTATTTCGAACCACCCGTAGATATATTGTGGATAGTCACATACATCAGTGCAAATAATTTCCCCAGAATTAATTATTTTTGTATCAGAAGAATAAAATGGTTGTCGATGTTGTTTACCAAGAAACATTGTTCACACTGTAACTCTACTTTATTAACAATATTAAATCCATTGGTTTGAAGAATTTTCTTACAATGTGCGATATAATAATGTACTAGTTTTTGATGCCACTCTCCTAATGACTGACTTTTTGTATTTGTATTTACCAAGTCATTTTTGCTTACTTGCAATTTTAACACAAATAAGTTTCTCAGCTTCTCGCTAACATGACATCCCCGTTTTCCTTCAATATTCCACATTTATCTTTTTCCTTTATTATTACAACATGACCCCTATCTGTAATCTTACTTGTAGAGAATAAATTGCATTTTATTTGGCACACGCAGTACAATTTCAATCACACAATTATCCCATTCATAATTTTCCTTAAGACTATTAATGGAATGGTATCATGTCCAACAGCTTTTAGTTTTGTTCCATGACCAATGGGTTCTTGTATATCAACATATAATTTGCTATAATTATCAAACCAGCCTTGATTTGCTGACATATGATGACATATGATATGACTCGCACCACTGTCCAGTAACCAGTACCCATTCATTCCATCAGTCATATTATTCATGGATGTAAAGGCATGCAACTCACCACTTCTACCTGCTGTTTTGTTCTGAAATTTTTTCTTTTTATACCAGCAATCCCACTTCCGGTGGCCTCCCTTTTTGCAGTAATGAAAGGCACTATTTTTCTGACATCTATTTTTCCAGTTTTCGATGCTGACACCATTGCCACTAGTATTCTTTGCTGCGACTACACCAGCTACCTCATACTGGTCTGCTTCTCTATTTTTCATTCTTTGTACCTCAGTCAGCAACCTTACAGTGAGTATATTGAGATCTTCAGTTGTAGTACTGTCCCAAGCTGAATGAAAATGCTTGTATTTGTCTGAAAGAGCGATTAAAATTTTATGAATAAGCATATTTTCAGTTCTGCTTCACCACAAGCATTAAGTTCATGACTCAAATTTTCACGATCAGCAATATGTTTTACAAACCCTTCATTCTTGTACACATAAGCGGTGAACTGTTGCTGCAGACTGTGAATATTGTTTTCTGTTGTTTTTTCATACGAAGCTTGAATTCCTAATCCACATGTTGGCTGCATTCTAACATGTAATAAAGTGGGTAATTGTTCTTTCATCTACTGTTGTCACTAAATCCTTTGTGCCTGGTCCCATAATCTGTTGTTTTTCCTGGTAATAGACTGTAGAATTATAGAATTGAATTAGCTACGAAACTTTGTATATCATTTTTATTTGAAGGTATTATGTTTGTTATATTAATAATATTTTGTTACATTGCCTGGTTTATATTTTCAACAGCAATAAACGTTAACTATTGTATTGTATTGTATTGTATTTGAAAGGCCGAGATCTACGACGCGGTTTTCCAAGCATCTCTATGCACTTAGGCCACATTTGGCCTATTGTACACCCTAACTATGAATTTTGCCTATCTGGGGTAATTCCAATTCCAATAGTGATTTTTAACATGTCACACATCGCAGTAGCACGGGACGTACGGATTTACTTATTCGATTTTTCCCCGCTACAAAAATCTCACCGACCGCGCGACCTCGGCCAGGTTCTACCCTGCGTCCCTTGGATCTAAAGGGAAAAATACTAGCCACTAAATCACCGAGGCTGGCAAACATTAAGTATTCAACATTATTCTACACTAATCAACACAACTGTTTGGAAACAAAATTTTGGTGTCCAAATAATTTCGAGTGTCAAGCATATTCAAAAATTTCCAGTTTTGAAGAGCTATTTGAAGAGCTTAAATTAAATGGTATAATATTTTCCGAAGGCTTTAACAAAAATGTATTGTTTAGCACAATCAAAAACAAAATCGGAAAACGTACCAAAATTAGTGGTTGAAGCAATCCGATTCTTACGAAGCTCTCAAAGTGCTACATTTACATCAATAAACAAGTATTTGAATAATAAACATGGAAAACTAAAATCGAGAGCCAATCTTGTTGAGCAAATCCTGATGAATGGTGTAAAATGTGGAATAATCAGAAAAAAGGGAAGATCCTTCAACCTCAACAACACATATAAGAAGATGCTTCTTCGAAAATGGCTGCAATACGTAAAACAGCAGCTTATAACAAACAAAATTTCCAAACAAAAAGTGGAATTATCTAAACCACAAGCTGGTAGTAACAACACAAAAGTTGGTAATGGAAAGAAAAGTAAAAAATTCAAACCCAAGAGCAAGTTATATCAGTATATCCAAAGCAAGTTATATGTCAACAGTCAAATATTTCAGAGCAAATCCAAACCGTCACAAACATGCTTAAGCATACCAGAAGCTGAAACGGATACAATCAAAATCGAAAGTAAGTTATGTTAGTATAAGCACGAAAAGCGGAAATGGCTCGTATTTTGGTGTGTTTACGTCAATTTTGAAACACGAAATAGTCTAAGCTCCTAATAAAAGCTTGCACGTGAAAATGCAATTATAATGCTTTTGTTTTTTACAACCAGTTGGGGTTATTGACCTGCAGTCTGAAAAAGGTAATAAATTCAACATCCAGTCATATTCAATCAAAATTCTTCTTATAAATAACGTAAAAATTACTTTTAACATGATTTGCATTCCCTTTTTACAATACCCTGCTCTTATATCAAACAAATAAATTTAAAACAACTGTCACACTTATCAGAATATTTGTTTTCATTGTCTACACACAAAGCAAACCTTCCGCTCTCAAGTTATCTGAGCGAATTTTCTCAGATATATTAAGAATGTTTACCAAACAATTTATTCTAAAGCATCTTCGTAACGGCTTCCAGGAATACACAAACACCTAAAGCGGTGATCTGGTGAATGGCGGAATTATTTAAAAAAATGAAAGACGTGGTCACTTAAGACCCACTTTCCGCCGTCCAGGGGTTAAACAATAGCAAGTATGAATAAAAGTTTGTACATGGTTACCCAGCCACAGCGCATTTTTCACCGTCTTCTAGTACAGTGTCCGCTCAGCGAACTTTGGCAATCATGTTGCCCGCTACTCTGAAATATGATCCTGTGGTTTGTCCAAACCATTGCCTCAGATTTTTCAGCCATAAGGCTCTTCTTCTACCGGAGCCTCGTTTTTAAGTGTAAGACGATATATGGATTCTTCATCAGACTTATTGTACGATGGTCTCTACATTCGTTTACCTTTTCTTTCTTAAGGTACTGTAATGGAAGCTGACTTTAGCCGGTCTAATGGGATGGTTCCTCTGTCATAAATCGAGTTAAATAAGTTCACTAAGACCTTTTTACCTTGGTATTGTAATAATTTTAGTTAGTTGGTATTTCGTCCGGCCCTACTGCTTTCCTGTTCTTTGCTTTTGCAGTCGCTCTTTCTACTCCTTCCCTCGTGATAGAAGGCCTTAATAAGACGTCCTTCATTCCGTGCTCAATATTACCGTTGTTAGCGAAAAGCTCTTCTATGCATTCTTTCCCTCATGTCTTCAAAACCCAGCCGCTTCTTTGACCTTTTTGTATAAGTAGAAATTATCATGCTTTCCTCCACATTCTTCAATTTTTGCGCATTCTTGATTCATTCATTCTTCTTCATTATCCAGTTCGTTATTTTTGTTAGTTTTGGTTTCGGTGCAATCTTCTTACTCCCTGAAGATGTCATATCTAAGATAACACCCAGTTTTCCTTTTTACGCGGTTTGTTCTGTTTTGCTTCTAATCTTCCTATTGCATTGATATTTGTTTTAAATTTGTTCCATATTTCCTGGATCTATATTTCATCAGTTTGATATGTATGTATTTGTTTACAGTTGTTTTCCATCATCTCACACACCTCTTGTCTTATTTTGTGATGCATCCAATTGTCTGTGACTGTCCCCCACGACCTCTCTAGTCTCCATCTCTGCCGCATCCAACTTTTGCATTAAATTCCCCTATTAAAATTGTAATGTCACTTCTCTGGGTTTGTCGGATTATGTTATTTAAGTCAGTATATAATTTTTCAGCGATGTTATCTTCGCACTCTGCTGACTTGAATAAAATTAATATTCGCTGGATCGGCTTATATCTGTAACAACATATTCTGTCGCATAATGGAACAATATTCAATACGACTTTGTCTACTTCTTTGGTAACAATTATCGTGACGCCGTATCTATGCTGTGCGCTGTCTTCTTCCATAATATACAACGTGATCTTCAATTATGCATTATTCCGACTTCACCCATCGCATTTTGCTTATGCCGAGTATTAAGGGGTTTATTCTTCTTATTTCTTTAATGGTAATATGAATCTTTCCTTGTTCATACATACTTCTTACATTCCATGTTCCAAACTTTTTACTAAGGGTGGTTTCCTGCATCTAACACTGGCTGGCCAGGAGATTCTTTGCACCCCTTCTTCATATAAGCGGCCCCACACTCATACATACTCGGGTCATTAATTAAGTTTGCAGCCATTATTACTATTCTAGTGGGGAAAAATTAGTGTCGTGGTTTTCCGCTCCCTTCTACACTGCTGCACAAACAATGCTTCCGTGGTTAAACTGTACCATTCGACTCCTAATATATTGTCGTTCCAATTGCCTTGATTACGCCTATATTCAATATTGGAGAGTCACTTCCCAATTTTTAAGTTTGGAGAGAGGTCCCCAAGATTAGTCGATTTCACTACAGCTTAGATTCTCATCCCACCCTATGCCTGTTTGGTCCAAAGAAGCTATTTTATTTCCGTCCTACCCTTCTTATCTGAAGGGATTTCCCTTACTCGCCAGCTGCAAACGTGATCTCTAGAAGTTGCAAGCTCGCCTGAACTATTTTTCACCTAAACTGGCCGAATAAAAGATCTTTTAAATATTTACTAATTGTGTCTTTCCCATTACGTAATTTTTAAGTATCTGTAAATTATAGTCCACGTATGCTGCCACATTTCCTACTCGTTATGGTTTAGTTTCAATACATAGGGTGTGCTACAAACAGAAACACCAACAAACAATCGGAAACACATCAAAAATCAGTAAAATATTGCACGATATTTCTTTAATTGCTCTAACATCTAAAATGTAAATGTAATTGGGTTAAACTAAAACATTTTTGTATTGCTCTAAAATACCATTTCTCATTTACCGACTTGGAATATAAGGTTCTTCACCAACATACACATATCAGTAATAAAAGAACAGCAGCTAAATAATTTAGCTTTTCACTCATGATCTTCCAGCAAAATGGCTCTGTAAAATATCACGTGGAGTTAATCTAAGAGCTAGAACGTATTTCATTGAAAAAACTCTAGAAGTGCTTCAAGCGTTCTACAGTGCATTTCTAGAAACAACAGAAAGAGAGACAAAATTCAAATGCAGAAATCGAAAATCCAAGAACAGCTTCCTTGCAAAAGTCATAAAAAATAGCGTGAAGTTTGAATTAAACAAGAAAATAGAGAAATATTAGGCAGGACAAGAAGTATTTAAAATTTCGTAGCCCAAAGTTGTCTAATCTTCATAGTATTAAACGAATACATAGCACCTTAAAGAGAGATTCTGAAGAAAACATTTTTCTGTTATTTAATAATAATACTATACAAGAAGGTAAAAATTGATCTTTGTCTTGCAAATATTTCAACTACAAAGATAATACAATTAAAACCCATAAAATGCAAAATTAAGAACAACTCCTCTCTATTACCTTCATCAAGTAAGTCCATCAAAATTCAAAATCAAATTATGCTTAAGTGCTTTCTCTTCTCTTTCTTCGCATAGTAGGTTTGAGACCTAAACTACGATGTGGAAATTCAGCTATCCTATTATAGATTAGAAGATATTTTCGGCAATCTTCTTCTATCTGGCATGAATCTTACCATCTTCCACAATCTATCGCTGCTCATGCGTGCATACTTATTGCGCATTCTTCTTCTTTGTGCAGTTCATTTTGCCATATTCTTCTGATGAGGTTACTTCTTACCCTATTCTTCAGATTCTTGCCGGTAATGACCCTTAATATTATCATTTGTGTAGTACGTTACATCTTTCGCTTTTGTTTGTATGCGCGTGTGTTTCCACGATTATTATCTCCTCCATATGGTGAATTTTTTTTAAAATAAAGGGTATGCTTGGGAATTGTATGTCCTTTTTAGGGTGTACTACAAGTCCAGTCGGCTTGGGCGGTCTAATGGTTAGCACTGAGGTTGAAACTATGCTAGAAAAGAAGAATTCATAGTTAGGGTATACAATTACCTAATAATAGTTGCAATCGATAGAGATGTTTGGTCGTTTGGAAAACCGCGTCCTAGATCTCGCCCATTCTTAATAATACATACAATGCGTTGACCTACTGACAAATTTCGTTACATGTAAAGATAGGTTACGTTATATCCCTTTTTGTTAATTGTTTCCTTCCTTACTTCGTTGTTTTAAGTTATGAATCATGTTATTACTCTTTCCAATACATACAAAACTACAATTATATCAATTCATATCAACACCTACATATTCTGTTAAAATATTTAAAATAAAAGTTAGAGGACACATTGACAAATGGTTGTACGAATAAAACATTACTGTCACCAAAATTCAAAATGAAAGTGTTAAGAAACACAATTCTAAACCAGTGTTACCAACTTACGGGTAAATTGACGGCAACTGAAAAACATGACAGTGTTTATCAAAATTAAATGTCAAATTTAGTCAATATTTTAATTTAAATTTAAATTTCTTGTATTGGTTACAGGAACGCATGCAGGCAAGATGAGACATCTAAGAGCTAGATCAGAAAAAGTAGCCAAATTAATTGTAGAAGCCTTACATGACTTACGGGAACCAAAAGGTTCTTCTTTAAAAACTATAAAAAGATATGTAACAATCAGGTATGGGCATCGACGTTTGAGAGATCATACAATTCCAGAAGCCTTAGAAGATGGGGTACGATGCGGATTGATCAAGAAAACAGGAAAGCTTTATAAATTAGATGCATATATATCGTACCTAGCGCGAAAACGCTTCCCGTTTTTCAAAAAACGAAAACAAAAAATCGAAACGTATGAATCGAAAGAACCATCACCAAGTTCATCAACCAAATCATCTGAACATTTTCCAGATGTAAGAGGGAAAAAACATGAAGGTCAAACCAGCCCTACCTTTCTAATCCGAAAGACGTCTTCTAAAGACTTGTGTAAATCAGCATCAGGTTCGACAAATTCCGGTTCTGAAACAAAACCACTAATTAACAGAATGGATTTACCAAGCACTTCGGGAATAAGAAATATCAACGACAGACGACATCTTCTGGTGCTTCCAAATACATCAGTCTTGAAGAAAGCAAATCGTGTACGCAAACATCGTTCAAGAACAGAGAAACTAGGAAAATTAAAACATTCTAGAAGAAGGAAAATTGCATCCATGAATCAGAATTACGGAAAAAGTTCATTCAAAACAACTGCAAATCGGAAGGCAATTCAAATCAACAATCAATCTCTACCAAGTCTACCAGAAGTTGAAAAATCCAAAATTATCAACAATTCAGGTTACTTCACAAGAAGCAAAAATAGTAAATGTGAAAATAAGGCATCTTGTATCATTTCAAGTGGGATAAAAATAAAGGAACCTAGTAAGCCTGCAGACTTACCCATACCAATTTTAAGTATAATTCCAAGTGAAAATATTTCATTGGTAGCCAGTAAAGCTTACAGAAATAACAAAAAATTCCACCAGAGAAATCAGTTGTTGCAAAAATTACCACCTAAACCATCTCTAACACTTGAAACCCTATCAACATCTGCAACAACAAAATTTTGCAAGGGTAATGCTTTTTCTAAATTATTTACAAATTCATCGACTGAAGATAAGCAGAAGTCTGGGAAAACAACAAGGTCGCTTCAAACACCAGCAAATACCTCACCTTCAGAAACAGATAATTCTAAAACTAGCTCCTCATCTCTCAATTTATGTGTAAACCTTTTAAATGACACCGATCGAAACAGTGAAATGCTTAAATCTGCCAATTCCTCTGCAGATTTTCCACGCCCGCCTACAGAGGATAATAAAAGACCTTACACCGAGAATAGTTCTATTGAGACAATTTCAAATGCTAATACAATTACCAAAAAACACACAAGTGAAAATAACTCAGTTTCTAATGGAAATAATGGAAAATGCAAGACTAAAACTGATTTCACTCCATTACTTCCACCTTCGCGTGATTACAATAAAGTAGAGTCCCTAACTGGAGGTAATTGGACTTCTTCATCTCCGATCGTACCAAATGGGGTTAACAGAAAACCCAAAACTCAATGTAATTTTGCATCTTTACTTCCAACTATACATAAACCTAAAACAAAAAATGATTTTGCTCCTTCATCTCCATGCGTATGTGATGACAGTAACACACAGCCCGAAAGTGGAAGTAATCTAACTAGACTACTTCAAACTATGACCGTTGATGGTAACATAAACTCCATATGTGAGAACAATTCTGCTTCATTAATTTCAAATAAACTAAGTGTAAATAATCCAAAATCCGATATTGAATCGAGTTCCTCCTCGGTATTCCTAAGTATGTCTGATGGGAATAACGAACCACATAATACACGTTTCGCCCATAAAAATAGATTTTCACAGCTTCAACTATTAGCAAGTAAACGACAAAAAACTGAAGTCAATAAGGAAAATAACACTCTTGCAAGTAAATCCATGATATCATCTACTACATTATTTGCCAGTTGCTTATCAGATCTCCTGAACAAAATTGTCGATGAAGCAATGTTGCCTCAACTACCAAGTCACCATGGTAAACCTAATCGCAAACAAAAGTCTGAAGAGCAAAATGAGTCTGAGCACAAGAAAAATGCCAAAAATACAAATCCAGATATAGGAAAGAATGACAACTATCGTAATACCAGCACAAAGTAGTAAGGTGGGGTACAAAGCATAAACATACAAAACATCAAAATCAACGAGCTTGACAACTTTTTCTTGCATTTTGTTTGTTCCAGTTTCAGTAATTGTACAGGTTTTTGTATATTGTGATATTTTAATAATTATAATATATTTTTATTACTATAAATATGTGTTGGCTTATAACGTGCGATCGAAATAATATTAATTAGAATGTGCAGTGACAGGCCCTTTAAAGTTAGCACTAGTTTCTGCCTATTTGCTACTAGTTTAAGTTTTACAGCTGTCACTTACAAATGTGAAGAAGAATTGATCTTATTGTTTATCGTAACCTCCTTTGTAACTTCTTCTTATTCTGTAGAAATGTCTTCCTGTTTGTTACCAACTCATTCTTTAGTATCACAGATAATCGGTATATTTCTTTTTGATTGTCCTATTATCCTGATTCTCCTAGGGCGGCTGTCCCGTACTTTTGTCACTAATATATTTCCATCCATTCTTGTTATATGACATGTTTCACGTATATTTGCATTGGGTGTTCGATCTCTTCTCGTCTTCCCTAGTCTTTTTCAAAGCGTTATATTTTGGCAACAAGTGTAGCTGTCTTTTTGTCACTGCGATACCGGGTCTTGATTATTTAGCTTCATAACCACGCCAAAAGATTATGTTAAAATTAGTAATAACCCAGATTAAATATTATCTTTTTAACAAAAGTGTTCAATTTTAAACACGGAATTATGATAAAAAGGATATATAGGATATATTTCGATGTAGTTTCCCCTTGGGCTAGCGGTACACTTGTGCCACCAATCTGGAAGCTCTCTATTACCTTCCTGGAAGAAATCTTTCTTACAGAGAGGTGAATAATGAGGAATTGAATATCATAGAGGTTTCCCCATATTCAACAGTCCACGCCGAATCAATATATTATTTTACTTTATTACCATTAGCCTGCCATTTCTCTCCAACAACTTCCTTAAGTACTCTGCTCGAATTTGACATCTTCGGGCGATGGCCTGGTTGCACCGATTTTTTAATCATATTTTCTTATACATATCTGACCAAACCATTTCAATTGCGTTGTATTAGCAAAGATATTGTGGAAGCTGTAATGTTTTATGGTGAAATTGCTTAACATATTCGTCTACCTATGTGGTAGGTCTTTGGTGTTCTTCGAAGAGCCACAATATTCCAAATTTCGTCATTCATTGCTTTTTAGGAGTACTCTATAATTTTGTTTTGAACCAAGATTGTGTTGTGATTATCCATAACCATTAATTAAGTTTTTGTAATAATTTGGTATCAATTGAGTTTTAAACAATCGCTTCTCTTTGTTCATGTTGCTACGATAACTACCTCTACCTGTTCCACTTTTGAAAACTAATGAAACATCTTTTATAAAACCGTCACTACCACCTGCATGAAGAACTATGTACCTGCATCCACCTACAGCTTTTTTGGATGCTGTTACCAAAGTGCCACTTTGCCAACAGTCTCTGTGCGATACTTTGCTGAAAATCGTTTAATCGAGAAATATTGAGTATACGGTCTCACCAGATTTTGATTGTTAATAAATTCTCCAACAATTGCGGCCCTATTAAACTGAATATTGAGTTTTTCCAAGAGCTACAAACTGCTGCTTGATTTTTTCCATTTCAAACCAATTTCCTTACGCCATTTGTATAATACCAAAGCAGAATATTGAAACTTTTTATGGCATTCTTTAAGCATACGTTTATGTAACCTTTGCAGTGTTATACGTGGTACGTCTGAAAACTAATAAGACTAACCTATGTGATCAAAAACTAGCAATACTGGACCCACGAATCCGTCAACAACCGAAATGTTCATGCATACTTGTTGTTGATTGCAAGTCTCAACTCGATAGCATTAATACGTTCCATTCGACAGCAATTTTTATAAGTGTTGGTAGTAGTGACGCATTACAAAAAAGGTACACGAAATCTGTTACTTTGTAGCTCAGTTGCTAATTAAAAAAATTGTAGCACCAATCTCATTACTTTTTAGACACATCTCGTATGTTTCTTGGTGACATACAAGTGCGTAACTTGCGTTTTTACCGCTATTTTTTTCTGCTACATACCATACCATACCATACCATCTCTTTCAATACCATTCTTCTTCAGGTGGTACAGGGTGTGTATAAATTAATGAAAAATCTGCACTCTGTGATGTTCTTCGTAAAATTCTTAATCGAAAATCTTAATATTAAAATGTTGTGCCAGGCTTCCTGTGTTCTCAGGGACCATTTAAAAGGAATACACATTTGGCACCACTGCAACCAAACAGGTGTTGTTACTATGCAGGATAACTAACTACTTATAATAATTGTTCGAATGAAAATCTTCTGCTTATAAGCATAGTTCCAATCTTCGTGGTGTTGTTTGCATTACCCGCTCCAGTATTTCTGGTGTAATTTCTAACACTGCCGGGATAATTGTGTTTCTTCTTCGTCAGCGTTTGGTGGAGGCGTAGCATTAATTTTCTCTTTAATAAAGCCCCAAGCAAAAAAGTCTAAAAGATTGAGATCAGATGATCTCGCGGACCATAAAATAAAACCGCCGCGACCAATCCATCTGTTTGGGAAGTATTCGAAATACATTTCCTCTAGGATGCCTTCGGTTTGGAAAACGTGCCCGATACTCTTATTCTGCTATGTTACCATGTCCATTACAGAAACCGTATACCATGTATTGAACGTAAACTTCATTATAAGTGAACGAGAAAAGATAACAAAAGAAAACAAAGAAACACAAGAACTAATAAAAACTATACAAATAATCAGAGCTAACACAAAATTAGATTAAGCAAATCCAATTAATTTGATTTTGTAGGGTCAGAATTTCACAATACCATGAGGGACTACTTATTGTTTTGCAATGTTGCAAAGTGTATTTTTTATGACAATAAATTAATAAAGAAATGCTATAAACAAATTTTTGAGAGAGAAATACTACATTTACGGAAAAATAATATTCACAATTCCTCCTTTTTCTAAAATGCAGACGGGATGTTTAAACTTTGGGGACCTCGTTTGGACGCAGGAAGCATGGTACAACATTTTAGTATTAAAATTTTCGAGTTAGGATTTTACGAAGAACATCGTCATATGTAGGTTTTTCGTTAATTTATACACATCCTGTATATTGTACCGCCTAATAGTCTCTAACTCAACAAACCTCGATTAACAGCATTTGTAGGTGAAATTCATACCTCTTCTCTTCGTAATCCTTCGCGCTTATCTTCAAAATATTGCAAAACATCCGAAACCAACTGTTGGGACTGTTGGTAGGCATTTTAGGCCGTAACTTGATAGATATTAAAAATTAAATTTTGACAAACAACAGAAAGAAGACATTGACAATGCAGGTAATAAACACCACATGAAACAGAGCAATCATGGAGAACAGAAAAATAAATGAGCACAAAAATTTCAACCATTTCAAAATTACGTCAAAACTGATATGAGTTTTTATGACATTGACAGAACTAATTTCAAAAATAATAATTATATTTCCTTTTATTAATTTTATTTTGTTTCGCGTGGTTTATTAAAGTAACGCAAAAAAGCCGATCTCGGTGGTCTAGTGGTTAGCGTACTTGCCTATAGATCCTTTTTTTACATTCAAACTACCTCCCCCCCCCCGGAACCGCTTTCGCATTGCCTCAGGGGGGTGCGAGCGTTCCTTACATACTAGTCATTCATGCAATATGCACCCTAAACTTAATTAAGTTAAACACGGTCACCTCAGCCGGGGTTTGACCACGCGACTGACAGCGCTTGTTCACATTGCCCCATCGAGGTCCCTTGCCTATAGATCTTAGAGAGGCGACTAAGATTTTTCTTACGGAAAAAAATCTGAAAGTGGGCCGTCTGCCAGATCAGAAGTAACGCCGTAGGTCCCGCGCCAGTACGATGTGCGAGACGTTTAAGATTCCTACTAGAATTGAAATTTTACCAGATAGACAAAATTCGTAGTAGGGTGTACAATACGCCAAATATGGCATAAGTGCAAATACTGTTTGGAAGACCGCATCCTAAATGTCGCTCAATCACATATCAACAACAACACAAGAACAAACCTGACATGGTGATCTAGTGGTTAGTATACTTATCTATAGATCCTAGAATAGCGGGTTTGATTGTGGCTAAGGTCGTGAGATTTTTCTGACGGAGAAACATGTGAAAGTGGGCCTTCTCTTAGATAAAAGGTAAAGCCTTAGGGCCCGTGCTTCTACGATGTATGGACACGTTAAAACATTGGAACGACCCCAGATACCATAAGCCATTGATGGCTGCCGTGCATAGAAATTCTTAGAAAACCGCGTCCTAGATCTCGCTCAATCAAGCAACAACACCATAAAAAAAACTATAACGTCACTTTAAGAAGATAATCTGATAACTATATTAGAAAAGCATTTCGCACTAAAACCTCATCCTGTAGCAATAACTGTTTATTACTGAAAATAAATACAATGTTAGACATATCTCCAATATTTTCAAGGAATACTAACCACAGACAGTTTTTAACAGCCTTCGCATTCTATACCATTCTAGATTAATACAAATTTCTGAACGAAAATCCTAGAATTCGCGTGGTTTAATAATAAACGATGAGCTTAACCTAAAATACTAACGATAAATGCCACTAGGAGGCGCATTCTTGCTTTAATTCGACGAACAAACTAACAAATTTCCTGATGCTCCAGAAATTGACAAATGTATAAAAAAATTGCTATGTTAGCCAAATTGTCTATCAAACTTCCAACAAATTTCCTCCTACTCCAAATAATACTTGGAATTTTGATGATTCATTCATATAACAAGTACAATACCTTGGCAGTGACGTTCTACAGATTTTAACAATGCTAATTCGCAATATTTATGAACGTGATCAAAATAAATCTAAATTAATGAATAAAAAAATGCTTTGTTGTTATAAGCTAAACAAAGTCAGTAGTAACGTAAAGTTCCGTTAAAATAACTTAATACAATTACTTGAAAGGTCGGGCAATGCATGACGTAGATATACACACATTAGTAATCACATCATTGTAGTTGGCCAACGTTGAGTCTTCATTAAAACTGCATTTTTTAGGTAGTTTACAATTAGCACCAAACATAATTTATAGCTGCTACATAATTAATGTTTGCTGCCGATGTGTCTGATCAAAAAAGTTCTACATACTTCTTAACTGTAATTGAGTGCATTTGAAAAAAAATGTCAATGGGAAGCTAAATATACGTCTGAATCTAATTATAAAATCCATAAATCAAATGCATTCCAATTAATTCTATCTACAAATGGGAGCTGCATCGTAAATGCGTCCAAATTGGTATAAAATCGCGAGATAAATTAGTTAGGCGGATTTTGCATAAGCCCTAGGCGATCTTAGGATCTTGGAATCCGATAACGGCTACGACCGGTTCATGAAGTTCAACGTCTTTCCGAATATTTACATCAAAGATGTATAACTGAAAGGAGATTTCGAAGTGTCTTGATTCTGTTAAAGTTTGGAGTTGCATTATAACTGTATTCGGCGTCTTCTGTTCTGCATAATTCGGAAAAAATTATGTGTTTGTTTGTAAGCTAGTGGGACGAGATGGAGAGCTTTTCCGATAGACCATCAAACCAAGGTGAAGTGAGTGAGTTATGACCTGGAAATTCTAGATCTAGATTTTTATGTAACAAAGCCACAAAGTAAAAAAAGAACTATTTGCGTTCGGGAATTCAAAAAACAAAAATCCCCGATTATTCAATATATTTTTGCCGTGTAGGTGAAGCTTTTGGAAATATGACTAGATGGTTTTGAAAAACCTAACCACGACATGTCTTGTATCTTAAAATAACATCATATGTAAAAAAACTAACTAGGTTCAATTTAAAAAAGAATTAGGTACATTTACTAGTAAGATTAGAACCACACTATTTTTGGTCCTCTTTATAGGCGGGACATTGAAAAGATGAATTAGTATAAGAAGCACAAGTTACTT
The DNA here is from genome assembly GCA_014611495.1 of Limonius californicus. Classification (NCBI taxonomy): domain Eukaryota; kingdom Metazoa; phylum Arthropoda; class Insecta; order Coleoptera; family Elateridae; genus Limonius; species Limonius californicus. The sequence continues at coordinate 35,040 of JABXWE010026378.1, forward strand.
TTTAATTAGTAAATACGCCTTTGATCAAAATCAATCACAATACAGTAGAATCAATAAACTTATACAGTTTATATCATTTGCTACAATTCGTTAAAAAATATCAAGGTATAGTTCAGTTGATATAACTGTTGTTTGCTCTAGAACACGAAATATTTATATAGAAATGTATAACTTGAGATCCAGAAGAAATACTACCTTTACATAAGATCTTGTAACTCTGGTTGAAGTGAATTACTTGAGGACCTGGATGGTGAAAGCATATTGATATAAGTAGGTTTAGCTTTCACAACACTGCAGTTTATACTTCATATCTAAAAAATATTAATATTCTCTCCAAATAAAGAAAGGTGTGAAACAACAGTATGATATATCTTGAAAAATTCATACTACAAGCAGCATACGGTTACCTTGACGATAAGCCATAGTTTCAAGACATAATAAATACTAATTATAATTCAGTATAATAATATAATATATATATATATATATATATATATATAATATAATATAATATAATAACCTGAAATAATGTCTAACGGCATAATTTAGGTTCGTACATCACATAACATTTATTCACTTTGATATACAAACAAAATGAAACATATCCTCAAAC
>JABXWE010026379.1:0-20761 GCA_014611495.1 Limonius californicus
GGACTTCTTAAAAATGACCCAATGTTGATAAGTTGTATAGGCTTCACATAATTTGTTGTTGCAATCTAATAATAAAGTACGAAATTAATTATATTAATAAATATTCCTAATTTCTAAAATATCATAAATGCTAAATTTCGTTTTTACTTCCTATTGTTATTTAATTTGTTATTTAAATTTAATATTATTGTATTTTGAGTATTATTCTTCAGGAGGAAGTTGTTTACAAGTTATTGAATATTAATTTATTTCTTGAATGAATGTTGATTTGCCACGCTATTGTTCATAAAAATAATTATTTCAGGTTGAATGTCTCATATCAAAGGCATTTTTGTATTCTAACTTTAATTTTCTCATTGAATTATAATAGGTATTTTAACTAAATAATATATAGTGTGAACATAAAAATGTTATATCGGTAAAATGTCCACTAAAAGTTGATTATAGGAAGATAAAACCAAATACCTTTACTTAAACCATACTTAACTTTCAAATTATGTAATAGTTATCAAAATCTAGTTCAGTTGTTAAAATACACAAGATTTAACAATTATTTTCGTAAGTTAATCTTCCCCTATATGTATATAAGTCAATGGTCTGTTAATTAAACACAATACAAAAGTTCTGTGCGCCCTATTGACTCGAATGCCAAGCAGGAGACTAGCCTAACCCGTTGAACAGAGAAATGTCACTACACATAGGCAGTCGATTCCGCTTAATCGGAACACGTTGGGCCTATAACAGTTTGGCCCCATTAAACGGCTGGTCCAAATATGCGTTCCACATAAAATTAAAACGAATGTTTTTCTTACACTGTTATAAATTCTTGAACAAAAATATGAATTACAGATAAATAATATGCACACGAAAAATACTATTTAATATATATGTACGTATAATAAAATAATATGTATAATAAAAAACATAAAGTCTGAAACAACAAATTATAATACATTCCAAAACACTTAGTGAGTCAACGATGACATGTGTCAAGTGGCTTTAAATTTTATCCAGCAAAGCAATTTTATTTGAAAGTGTCAAGTAATTTTTTGGCAGGTGTACTAATATATCACATACTCGCAGTGGTGTAGCTTCTACCGAATGTACGGTAACTCCATCACGCCTAACGATGTCTACGTGATTATTCCCGGCGATCAACGTAAAAATCCCCGGTGCCACGCCGATAGGAAACATGTGTGATGTCTGATGAACAAGATTTAAACAGCACATTTCAAGTACTGTTATCCACTGCACATTAAATTGTACAAAATTATTATTTTGTAATTATAAAATTTTTCAATTGTATTACACATATATCTATGATTTACTGCCCCGATTAAACGGAACTGTGTCCAAAATAAGCGATGTAAATTGCTGTTATTTTCTTTAGTTGGTCACTGTTCTTTAAGATTTAACTCAGAAAAGCGGCTACCCTGATTAACCAGTAACCCAGCTAACCGGAATCGACTGTATATGGTTTACGATTTTTGCAGATGTTCGGGTCACAACCGGAACCAACACCTTTACGTGCCCTCCAAAACAGAGCCGGTGCTATATCATAAGCGAGCTAAGCGTGGCAGACAGGCGCCAACATTTGAGAATATAAGAAGATTAGTATGAAAAGAAACAATTTAAAATAAGAAACTTTTGTATACGTCAAGGAATTCAAGTCTAATATTAAAATTTTTATTATGTTGGAATTAGCACTGATGATGCTCGAGTTATGTCTAGATGGTTTAAAAGTTTACATGTCCTGACGAGAAAAAACGCCGCACAATGAACTTGGACACCTAGGGAAGCTCTTGCTGCAAAGGAGATGAATCCTGGTTTAAACATTGTGTTAGCAACAGTTATAACTGTGATGAATTATATAAAAATGAAACCCTTAAAATCAAGACTGTTTTCTAAACTCTCTAAAGACATGACTTGAGCTAATCTGAGTTCATTCAGTGTTTCTATTTTATTGTGGGGAAAAATGTTTATAGGTGTTTACCTAGTTAAGGGACGAAATAGCAATCTTCTTAGAAGAGGAAAATCACGAAGAAGCAGAAAACTTCAGAGATCACTTATTTGTTGGGGGAACAGGGCAAGATTTCCATAGAGATGAAGTAACCATAGATCACGTAGAAAGCTATAACTACTTGGAACTATACTTACACACGCGGGAAGTAGCGGTATAGAAGTTAAAAAAAGTAAACCAAACCAAGGCTGTAATCCGACAACGCCATCCGATGACACGAAGTAGAGATCTAAAGTAGAAAAAAGTTACTAAAAGACGAATATACAAGACCATGGCAGATAGCGTCTGGGAAATTACTAAAACAAACAACAGAAATGGATTTCTGGAGACATAGTTGGGGTCTTTCTAAACTGTAGAGCGTGCCAAACTTAGAAATAAAAAGACAAATGGGCGTAGACGAAAACATTACGGATGCAATAGAGAGAAAGCGCCTCAACTGGCATAGACACTTTCAACGGATGCAGGATGACCGATGGCCCAAAAAAAAACTATGGGAGTGGGTACCACCGCGTAGAAGAAAAAGAGAAAGATCTAGACTAACATGGAAAACATGTGTCGAGGAAAAAAGACAGTAAAAGAACTCAGTGATGGAGACTGAACCGACAGGAAGACATGGCTAAAAGGTAGCGAAAAACATCACCAGACATAACAAACTCGCATATACATATGTAGTATGTATGTTATTTGTGATGAAATTATAATACTTGGTAGACAGATTCGAGAAACTATATATATTGAATCTGCAACTCCTAGAAAAAAATACACATATCTTAAAGGTAAGTACAAACTTGCTGTTTGTAAAATACTGGAGTTATGGACCAACAATGTAAAGCAACAAAAATTAGTAATATTTGCATGTGTGGATGATGATGTGAATCAAGCGACGAAATCAAACGACAATTGGAACCTAATTGCTAGTTGAAATTTGTGCCGGTGTTGGTGATGGATTTTCTGCATTAACCTCAAGAGCTTTCCGTTAAATATACCAACATAACTAAAAATGTCAATTTCCAACCAGTGTTTGGCAACTGCCAGACAGTGACTCGTTTTTGTAAAAGGTAACATCGAACCGCCAGACAGGTGGACCTGTGTAATTACATTTTTCACTTTGTGGTGACTTATAAAAGTTCTGCTTCAGTTGGCTTCTACGTTACTCTCAGTGTTGGGTAGATACATGTATCTAGATACTGGATCTAGATACTATTCAAGTATCTAGTATCTGTATCTAGATACGTTTATAAAATTGTATCTTGTATCTGTATCTAGATCCTATTAAGCGGTATCTTTTTCATTAAACAATAAAAGATCCTAGATACATTCAAGAAGTATAATTTATTTTATGTAGTTTTCGAATTTTATTAAAACATTTCTTCAATTTAAAATTTAGGACATTTTTGGACATTTAAATTTTAGGGTTTACTTTTAGCAGAACAACCCAAATACGTCTTAAGATAGGTAATGGTAATAAGCATTCAAACATCCCCATTTTGAGGAGATAAGAACTGTAAGAAGCTTAAGATTTTAAGTGTACATTTACCTATTGTGGCTATTCAAATTACAATAACCGCCCTTGCTGTTTTCGATATTGGGAATTTCCAAGTAAATCTCATAAGTAATAACCGAGCGGTAGGCTTATCTAAAGTCTTGACAAAACTTGAAGTTTTCTCAGTATAAATAAAAGTAGTGGACAAATACAGAATCAATTCTTGTGCTACAATTAGAAGAATGAATGATAACGAAAGTGCTTTTTTGGAAGTGCCAGCGATACTGGATGGCTATCCCAATAAAATGTTCTCTAGTAATTATTTTGTGTCTTATTATTATTATCGATTTGTTAACAACCCTAAATTCCGTCAGATTTTCTTTAAAAATAATATTACCATGGTTTATGCGCGGTTCCATTTCTGGAAGTGTAATTTTTTAAAGTAGGTATCTAATTTGTATCTGAGAAGGATTTAGATACATTTTAAAGTATCTTGTATCTGTATCTAGATACACGTAGTAAAATGTATCTTGTATCTGTAACTAGATACACTTTTTTAGAAGTACCTGTATCTGGATCTAGATACAAAAAAAAAGTATCTTACCCAACACTGGTTACTCTCTTGTTTACTGTACCTACAGTATTCAGTCTCCGAATTCTTAGTTAACTACAAAAGTATTGTCTTCAGTCATAACATCTAGGTAACTTGGATATAGGTGTAGAAAGCCATATAAAGCAATATTGAAGTACTTCTTCAGTTATTTCATACAATCTGAAGTATGAAAAAGTAAAAACGGTGGATTACAGTATACCAGTTGATTTTCCTTGAAACATACGAGGTCGGACAAATATGACACGGGATTGGCACTACTGCGGACGCTATAAGAAACTGACTGTTTCCAAATCATATCCAAATTGTAGCTGGAACTTTCATCTACACATAGCTAAAACTGCATCCTGTCAACTTGCGTGGTAGGCTGTGCATGCGAATGAACAAGTGCAGCTGTCACATGTAACACAAGTCAAACATGGAGCAGAGAGCGAACATTAAGTTTTGTTTCAAATTCAGGAAAACGGTCACGGAGACATTGGAGATGTTGAAAACTCAACTCAACTACGATGAGGCCATGTCCCGTACTCGCGTTTTCGAGTGGTTTGCCAGATTTCGTGAAGGTCGGCAGGACCTTTACGATGATCAGAAGCCGGGTCGTCCGATCACAACGAGAAACCCCGTAACAATAGAAAAAGTCCGACAACTTGTGGCGGCTGATCGACGACTGACACTGAGAATGATGGAGCAGGAGCTGAGTATTAGCCGCGAAACCATTCGATCACCGCTGAACAAAAAGCACATCGAGTGGACACCTCCCACGACTTCATTGCAACAGTCAACAGTGACCCAAATTTTCTGGGTCCAATTGTTACTGGTTACGAGACGTGGTGCTTCCAGTACGATCCAGAAAGCAAGAGACAAAGCTTGGAATGGCGATCGAAGACGTCTCCCAGGCCAAAGAAATTCCATCTCCAAAAATCAAAAGTGAAGACCATGCTGATCACTTTCTTCGACAGTCAAGTCATCAGTCACAAAGAATTTGTGCCACCCAGTGTCACCGTCACTAGCCTATACTACAAGGGTGTCATGACGCGTTTACTAAAACCCCTTCCCTCATGGGAAGGCGCTTTGACGACATGGAAGACATTCAACGGAATGTTACCGCCGAACTAAACGCACTTCCTCGCGACAAGTTTAAGCAGGCTTTTCGCGACTTGTATCGTCGATGTCAACGGTGCGTAGAAGTCGAAGGAGATTACTTCGAAGGACGCTAGAGGTATTTGCACCTATGGATCAATCCCGTTATATATTTCTCCGACCTCGTACATATATTTTATAAAAATTGAAGCTAATTTTGTAACTTCTATGTTTATACAGAGGGACAAGAAATTATAAGTTCTTAATAATTTTAAGTTTTATTGCGAACACATATATCCAAAAATTGTGAGAAAACTTGGAGATGCTGCAGAAGAATGTGCCGTGCAGAACTGTAATTGTGCGGAAGAGACTTTTTGAGGCACTAAGAAGATTTATAAACATTAATTCGATTCCGCATTCAATCCGTTGATTGGTAGCAACGTCATTGCTGAGAAACTAATTTGGTAAGGGATAGTTTGGCAGTTCACAGTGAAATCTTGGTTTTCTAAAGCAAGCCTTTATACCAGGTACTTGCGTTCTTGGGCGTCTGGTAATTGGTATACACCCGTTCCAGCTTATCAAAAGCTTTGCTCTGCAAGGAAGCTATTAATTTTTAGATTCAATGTTATTTAATTTTAATTACTTGCTCGGTATATTTTGCAATATAGGTACAGTGTATTTTCTACATTTTATTATTTAATTTTTAGAGTGTATTTTATGTTCTTGAATTATATTCTTCTTGTGCCAGTAAATAGGTCGAATGCTTTTGTTTCAGGAAAGTAGTATTTGAGATTTTTCTTTGATTTCCACGTTCTTCGCTTTCCTCGCCCCTCCCCCGTTGAGTACTTCATAGGTTTTGCAAAAATAATTTATTTTATAATAAAATAGCGCGCTATTTTGTAAATTACAGAAGCTCACCAAACATACTAACGCCGGCCCTGCCTAAAAAGCCTCTTAAAGTAACTGTTTATTTTTCTAATAGGGATGTTTGCAAGGAACAATATTCCAAGCAATAACCAACACTAAAAGTTTTAATTTTGAAGGAAATAATGATAATTCGTATATTCTAAAGACTATGTATTTCGTTGTGTGAAATTTTTGATTGCGCCTAAGTATGCTTAACATATGCATATTTTTAATTCTTCAAATTACTAAATCATCAAACTGATTCTGCTAAGGAGATTCGCCTTGTGTATGACATTTAAATGCATCAAATATCTTTATTTAGATGGTAAAATTTTTAGAAAATTCGGCAATGAAACAAAATTGCGACTACGTCAAATTAAAAACGGCAAAACTTGGAAATACTCAAAAAAGCTATTTAAATTTAATTACAATAAAGTTGAACTACTAAAGATCGACAATTCTTCAGTTTGTCTTAATCTGCAATTATATTCGTCATATCTTACAAACACTTTCAACATCTTTCTTTTTGTACTTTTTACTGGGTCATCTAGTTTTTCTGGTAGGCATTCTTCTATCATTTTTTTAATTATATATATATTTATTATTGATCTTCCATAAGTATGCAACTACTGACATAAATAGAAATGTATTTCCTTCTTGAATCGTACATTTCCTTTCTGATTATAGTAGATAGAGATTGTTATGGATAGACTTACCAAAATATAAAAACATATGATTCGGAAAGCAAAATATTCAAGAATGTTCAGGTTTTAACAAAACAATTATTAACACGTTTCTTACAGATGTGTATTTGCGTTTGATTTTTTATAGACTATTTAAAATTTAACCAGAGCAAACAATGCTTAAAATTATTGCACGTGGGAATGTCTGCGTGGGATAAGCATCAAACTGAGATTGTTTCCTGATTTGAAAAATCTTTTAAATCTGATTTATCGCATCGCATTGTGCAGGCAGATAAGTAGCAATAGGATTGATTAAAAATTACCCAGATAAATTTTATAGTTTATTATCAATGATTATCAATGAGATAATAAACATTTAATCCATCTATGTGAAGCATGCGCTGATTATGAAAACGTTTTGCAGAGGACTAATTACGTATGGTGAATCTCAAAAATTTTCTTAAAGATTTGCAACCCTCATTTTTATTCTTAGTTGATTTTAAGAAATAGTTTAAAATAATTGTCACGATATGAATAGGTTTTATTTGAGGTTCTACAGGGTTTATTTGAGCTTCTACGGGGTTTATTTGATTTATATACGTATTTTGACAAAAACAATACTATAAACATTGCATTTGAGAATGAGATAGAGTTGAGCAAAAGTACCGAATAATACAAATATTTCTAATGCAGCAATCACAATTTTGACAACATTTTCTATATCAAAACTCCAATATACGGCGGATACAATGAATGTATCGGCAGTTTAGAAGATATATCGATGAAACTCTTTTTGCGAATTCAGTGATGCCTTTCCTTTATAGTAATTCTAGAGATATTGAACAAAACACTCGACAACAGTGCTTCGTTTTATTACCAAGAAATGCATGACAACAAAACAATAAAAAAAAGCAAATAAAAAACAAATACCATCACCTGAGAAGATACTTCTTGACAACATACAAGTCTATGTACAAATCCTTCAGTTGCATTGAAAAGATGCGCAAGATATTCAAAGAGTCTCAATTCTTCAGTTATTTAGTCATTCGATATAAACTCTAGATTTTAAATGTCCCAAAAAAAAAGAAATCCAATGGATTCAGGTCCAGAGAACGAGATGGTCATTCAATAAAACCTCTGCGCCCTCTCTTCCCATTTGGAAACATTTGGTTCAATAATGGGGAGGTGCTCCATCCTGGTAAAACCCAATATTGTTAGGTAGTTCCCTTTTTCTTAAAGAGCAATTTGGGAACAATTTGATTTTCGAACAGTTCTAAATACTATTGACCTGTTAAAGTACCCTCAAGAAAATATGGACCAATTGCATTTCCTAAATAAGCTGATTCAAACATTTAATTTTTGTGGGTGCTGAGTATGGGCCTGCTGAATCAAACCAGAATTACTTCTCAACTAGTATTGATAGTTATGACGATTGATCATACCATAATATAAACTAAATTATGCCTCATCTGAAAACATCACAGTTTGTGCAAAATGTTGATCATTAATACAAATCTCTATTGATATTTTGCTAAATTCTACTCTGCGACCATAATCATCGTCTGATAGCTGTTGTATTAAATGAGATTTATGGAAAATGTTTTTCCTACTTCAGTACTATTTCTACTAAATGGCGACTTACACCATTCAAAAATGCAAGTGCTGAAGTGGCATTTCTTTCAACGTAATCGCAATATCGTAGGTTATACTTTCACTAGTTACAGTCTTTAGTAGTCCACTATTATATAAATATCGAAGATTTTCATTCAAATAATACCTTCCCAAGGTTTTATTAACCACGGTGCATGTTATTGGATCTTAATCTTGATTGAGCTTGTTAAATAAAGTACGAACTCCTGCTGAGCTCTACGATGTTCACCAAAACTAACCATCATAAAATTTGTATTCGTTCTGTTTCTGTTAATTAAACCATTTCTACTGTTAAACTCAATAGTTTTAATTAACTAATTACTGCAACCACACCGTCTAATCTCGCACCTATCGAATATCAACAAATCATAACACGAACCAAGTAAAATTTGACCACTTTACAAACGTTTTACGCTTCTTACATTCTTTTGTTGTCATAAGCTGCTAGATAACAATTACGAAACATTATTGATATTAAAAATAAAGGCACTAAATTTCATATAACTGAAGTCGCAAAATATAATTCAATTGATATATTAAAAGATATAGAGTTTATTCTATTTAAAATAAAAAAGTTGAAATAATTGCATCAATTCCTTCTAAACCGCCAATGCCTTTAATGTATCTGCCATATATTGAAACCTTCATGTAGAAAATTTTGCCGAAATCCCGGACGACGTGTTAGAAATATTTGCATTGTTCCCTACTTTTACTCCAAGAGTGTATATTAAAACACGTAGAAAACTCAAATAAATCCTGTTGAAATCTTGACTTATACTTTAAACTATTAATACGAATTACAACGCAGTAGATACAATTAACAGCTTTTCAGAAAGTATGGGGTTACTACTTGTACTTCCTACTTCATTGCAGTAGGGGTTTCAGTTATATTTATTTAGCAATTTTAATTTTCGCTAAAATTGTAACTAAAGCTTGATGTTATAAAAAAAATAACAACCAAGCAACTTATAATACTATATAATAAACTAAATAACTTAAAACAGCATGCTTTTAAATAAAAAAAATAATCTTTTGGTTTTATACCGTACGACCCGAAAATTATCAGTGGTATAAAAAAAATAGCACGCAACAAAATAATCTTATGTATTTAAAAAGCCATACATGAATTCGGTTAATTAAATTGTATTTGTATCTTAATATTTTATTCAATTAAATCACCCACAAGCCTTTATACTTTCCGTAATTTCAGATCTTAAACTTCTGTTTAGACAAAAATTCGGTTTTATTGTACGCCTGCACAATTTGCTTTACTTATTTTATTTGTATATAACTACCGATTCATGAAAAGAAAATTACTGGCACTTACCTGAAACAAAATAAACAGGGACAAACCCTTAATTGTCAACTCCATAATTTGATTGAAGTTTTATCTCACAGTGCGGGCGCGCGAAATAGAACATTAGTATTTATCCGGACCCCTCTTTCCTCTTTCGAGGAAGATAAACAAGTTATGTTTTCTGTAAACACAAGAGATTAAGATTACCTATGAGTTTCATCGATCACGTTAATTATTTAAGTTGGTATTGCTGTGAAACAAACTAGCAAAATAATATGAAAAAGCAAGAGTACTTACGATTTATACAGATTTTGTTTATGATTAAATCAACATGAACACGAATCAACAGAAAAAATCGGAGTACTTTATTAATCTAAATTGAAGCTCGTCATTAAGGTGAAATTAACTCGATTGTAAAAATTAATGATCAGTGGGTTTGAGGTACTGTCTTATCGCTGTTGTCCTACACAAATTCATGAATTGCATGCTACATAACATTTCATTTTATAGGTATTATACCAACAGGAACAGGTCGTTGTGAGTAGGCAAACAAAAAAATCTATTTTGCTTTCTATAGGCGGTGAACAAGGCATCCTCGACTTCATACTTGAAGTTATTTTAGGTATTTAGACAGTATTTTGTTTTCAACTTATAACAGTACATATCTTCGTACAAAATATATTACATGTGGTATTTGTATTTTATTGCAGATTTTCAACGTAGCCAGAAAATTGTAATGTGTTTATATTCGTCATGGTTAGATCACCTTATCTCTAATAGCACTTACTAAAAATTAGCTTGAAAAAAGTTGAAGTCTGTTCTTTGTTATGGCAATGAACACTGAATAACCAATACAAAGGGAAGATTATTGCCGTACAAATGAATTATTTAAGACGGATGGCGGTTGGGAGTGGGAAGACACCGCTTCGCTTTGTAAAGCCTACATAACTATGTATTTGTATTCCAGCAATCAACCCTATACAAATTCGGTTTCGTTTCTGCTTGTGATATCGTCGAATTTTACATGTTGATTGCAGATGTTTTTTAGTGTCACTCTACAATATACACCTAAAATTCAATAATGCAAAACTCTTAGAAATACGTAAACCCCAGAAACCGTAGAAATTGATGGCTCACTAAAAATGCGTTTGTGTGAATCGCCTATAGCAGCGGTAGCCAAATTTGAAGGCCTAAGGAATGCTTGAAAACCCGCGTCCTAGATCTCTCCCAATCAAATATCAACCAAGTCAAGTTATTATAATTACCGACTTCTCTTACGCCGTCAGAAATGTTGTTAATTTACTAACACACACAACCTAACCTATATGGAATCACCCAGTATTTCTTACTAATAATAAGAAATTTATGAAAAATTGTTATGCAGATAAGAAATAAAGGTTTTTTTTGGAAATAACATAACTAATTGATAAAAGTTGATCACGTGCCGATTGAAAAATTTTGATATTTGTGTCCAATTGTAAAATCCAAGTGTCAGAGTAAATTCAACATTGTGATCAAAAAAGGTAATATGCCGTATGCAGGTTTGTCAAATGTTCACAGGCGAAGAATTGTTGCTCTTGTTGAGCAGGGAATGTCACAAAGGCAATAACAGCAACGGTGGGCGTCTCGCAGGGCGTTGTTTCAAAATCCTATGCAAAATTTTTAGAATTGAAAACGCTCAAGAACATGCCTAGCCAAGACCGGTTTTTAATTCACATAGCTAGAAGAAATCCAACCTCTTCTCATCCGAAGCTCCAAAGCCAACTTTTGCAGACTACAGGTGTTGGTATTTCAGTTGAAACAATATGAAAGAGACTTCATGCCCGAAAATTATTCAACAGAAGACAGTTAAGGGTTCCCGAGTTATCGATGCAGTACAAAATTGGCTAAATTGGTTTCTGGAACACCAGAACTGGACAATTGAAGATTAGCAAAATATTCTTTTTTCCGATGAAACCAGAGTTGGTCTGAGATCAGATGACCGTCGAATACGGGTTTTAACAGGTCGAAGCAGACAAGCTAGACTGCAAACTGCCAGGTCTGTTCCAAGATATAAAGGAGGAACTGTAATGTTTTGGGGAGGTATTATGATGAGAGAAAAAACTCCTTTGCGTCCCTTACGGTAAAGTTTAACGGGTCGCCGGTATGCCGATTTGGTGCTAGAACTCATAGTTAGGCTGTGGAGAGGTGCAATGGGAAATGTTTTCGTTTTCATGCATGATAATTCCCCTCCACAAACCAGCAGAGTTGCCACAGACTTTCTGGAAACAGAAAATGTCACTGTTCTGAGATGGCCTGCCTGCTAACCTGATATTAATGCCATTGAGCATGTGTGGGACTTCATTAAAAGAAGTATTAGAGCTCGAAGAGATAATACACCATCAGGTCGTTCAAGCCGCTCTAGAGGAATGAGCAAACTTGCCTCAAGAACAAGTTGCCAATTTGATTAGAAGCATTCCCCGTCGGATTGAAGATTGTATTAGAGCTAGAGGTGGCTACACTGACTATTAAAATGAAAACAAGTTTTTATTTTTCTTTAATCAACCATTCCAATTCTTTGTTTTTACGCTTTTAATGCGTTTTTGTTAATTTCAAGCAAACCGGTTTAGTATAAAATGCCTTTCATTTTTCATTAACAAAAATTCAGTAGTACTTAACAGAATCCAAAATACTGGGTGATTCCATATAAGTTTGGGTGTGTGTATTTAGATTATTTGGATATAGACAGTGGAGACGCCGAGTAGCCCAGTGGTAAGAGAGCTAGGGTCGCAATGCGAAGTCCTCGGTTTGAACTTTGGAATAAGCAGAAATGTTCCTGTAAGTCTTAAGGTCGGTATCGAGCTCGGTAACCATTCGACATTGGGTTACAATTAACGGCGCTTCTCCTAACTACTGGCTGGCCAGGAGAAGTAACAAGGCCACACACAACATCATTCATACAATCAACATAAATAATGAAAATGTAGTGAACGAATGTAGTTGAGGGGAGCGGGAGAATCGTGATACAAGTCCAAAGGGGACCCATCACCTTCAATTAATACCGAATGTATGAGTGGCAACCTCGACCGTAAGGTAAAAGAGGAATTGAGGTAGTAGTTCAGGGGAATTGAGGGGAGCGGGAGAATCGTGATACAAGTCCAAAGGGGACCCATCACCTTGAATTAATACCGAATGTATGAGTGGCAACCTCGACCGTAAGGTAAAAGAGGAATTGATAAAGAAGAAGATACAAACAGTATAGCAGGTAAATCTGGGAGGGAGAACTTTACACTCTAGATCAGGTTCGGTAAAGTTTGAACGTCAGTAGTTATACATCTAAAGATTTAAAAAGCACGACACGATGGATGTCACGGTAATGGCTTCACCACCCTTTTAACCAGAATTCCGTCGTTCTACCCGACTTACTCAAAGGGGATTAAATGCCTTCCCTTCCCAAATTTGAATTAAGTAATCTGATCACTCTGCGGATGCAAGCTGTAGTGTCTTGTGAGCAGTCAGTTTGTAGAGGTGCACAAGCAGTAAACAGCTATACACGATTTAATGTTTCTTGTCACGGCGAAAAAGCTACTCAAGAACAAATCCTTGACCGCCCCAAGGTGTACATAATCTTACCTTAGCTTGGCACACAAGGAGTAAGGAGAAATTATTCTTGTTTTGACAAACAAATTATATTAGGAACAAATATTTGCCTACCCCTAAATACGCAAAATCTATACAGGCCCTATTTAGGACTGTAAAACAGTCCGGGCAAATAATTGTTCAGTCAGTCAAGCGACAGGTAGGGAAATCAAAAAGTTGATTCACAAAATAAAAAGCAACATTTTTCTCTATCCCCAAGCGCCGATTTGATTAACAGCGTATAACAAACTATAAATAAATAATAATTATTTGGTAAAATTGAAATAATTATTCAAAATAATATATTAATGTATTCGCTTGCAACAAGAGCCGTCTCGATTTAACTGTTTATCGTCAGTGCTAACTTTTACGATCCAAACGTAATAATAATGGCTCAAGGTTTTACAACGTGCCAGTTAAGGTAAAATTAAATAATACGCACTTAACTGATAAAATAACCATATATAATAGAGCAAATAGCCATAAAGAAGTTTGTTACAACACTGCATTTGATCAATATAAAATAAATTCCTTTCAACTGGTCTTTCCCGGTTTCGAAAACTTATTCAGCTTTATAGATTCGACATACAAAAAGCTATAAATATTTGGATAGGTTAACTAATTTTTACTAGTACACTTTTAGAGATAAAAAAATAAATCAAAATATAGGCTATTTGCCAGTTGTTCTAAGTTGAATGACCAACAACATTTTTAGTGATTAGTGCTCACCTATCTGATACCACTATTCCACGCATGCTTAAGTGAAGGATAACAACTACCTCAGAATCTATTTTAGCAATCTAATAGCTTAAGTACAGTTTAAGACAGACTACACTAATTATTTAGTAAAACTTGCTTATAAGGAATGCTCTACTACTTTCATAAAGTAAGACAAACGAACTGCGTATACAAACATTTATTATTATGCCTCATGCAGCATTAATGGTACAAATAACAGCGCAACTGTAACTATACAAATATTATTTATAATAGATATGGTTTAAACTACATTTAAATAATAAACTTAACACTTATGATAACAGTTTTAAATTACCTGCCATGTGATTTAAATTCAAGGATTTGTATAACAGACTTGGAACATATCCAAACAAGCCAAGAAATCTGAAAAAATAACTGTATAGACATAGATCATACTAGGATACTACGGTTACATTAGAAACAACAAACAACAATAACACGAATTAAATTTTAAAATTAGATAAGGGCTTCAATTAAAACTTTGTTGCACTCATTTAGTAAATGATAATAATAATTACAGATATGAAACTTAGGTACAAAAGTTTAGATTTAAAAAATTTTGTTAGTAAAACTGACTAACTATTTAGCTACAATCAAATATGGACCTCAATGGGACAGTGAAAACAAGCGCTGTTACTTAGTTAAGTTTAGGGTGCATGTTGCATGAATGACTAGTATGTAAGGGACGCCCGTACTCCCCCGAAGTACTGCCAAAGTAGTTCCGGGGGGATGAACGGTGGTGTGTATGTCAAAGAAACATACAATCAAATAACTAGTCCTACCTCCTACATTTCAATGATTGTCCCTATTATTGCCAGTACTTGAATATGTGTTAATAATTATTACTTAAATTTCGAAAAAAGGGCAGAAGAGAGTAGTTATTCACAGTCTGTATTTGTAAAACTACAATCGACGGAAATACAAGTTAAAATGTAAATGGGAAAATTCGACTTACCCTGAAATTAAATTCTGAACCAATAATCCCACTCCATAGTGTGGTTGAGAAAGTACGTAATAAACAAAAGCCTGGATATCAATTGTAAGTTTTTTAAGTATCTCTATGAAATCATGAATTAAATGCTCCAAATCTCCGTAAATTTTTAGCATCGGTCCAAAATTTGACAGATCTAAAAATAAAAGTACACTATTGTGATTATATGATTGTATATGATAATAGTTTAGTTATGTATGGTATAAGTGAATAAAGAGATATTTTATCGATGAGAGGAAGAATTTTCCCGAATAAATAAAACCTCTTTGTTCACGTGTGGCATGTAATTTTTTTTCCAATACCTTCCTTTAAATATAGAAATATTAACTAAAATGTAATATATAACTATTAAATATGTAAGCATATTATTTAATTGTGTGATGGTTACCAAGTATGTATTTTGTTAGTTGCTATAGATTGTTTGTAAATAGAAACAAACAGACTTGCAAGTGCAATTTATTGACCGTAGAAAATTCTTGAAAATGTCGGAATTAAGCTCTTTCAAAGAGCAAATTTGGTACCGCAAATCATCTTAGATGAAGCTGCGATGGTAGCGGCCAATGACTCCCCGAAAAATCAAAATCGGCAACTGAAAAGGAGTGTACTATCCTTTATGAATGGAGAACTCAAAAAATGTAAAAGGCGTCACCGTAGAGGTACTTTTGGCATATTTTACGGAGAAATAAAATAGAGCCAAAGCTTCTACTTTATGGTCCTACAATTCTATGCTCAAAGAAAAGAAAATATTGACATTTCCAAGTAAGTACAGATATTATAATTTAACATTCTCAGATGTACGAAACTTATAGCCCTGTCAAAACAACAAGCAGCAGCATACAAATACAAGAAAACAAAAATTTTTGAAATAGTCAAGACATTTTTGAAAACTCCTGGCGAACAATATCTCTTTATAAATGTAAAAAAAATTGATTACGTAACTGAATTTCCAATTCTTGATGTAGATTGGTGAGTTGAACATGATGAAAGTCAGTGATATTGACGGTAGAGGTTCTGCTTTGATAGTTGTCGTTCCAGTTACGTACTTTTACAGTTATCAGTGATGTAATAATCAATCTGGAAATATCCATAAAATATGGGAATCTTCGCCTACGTAATGAAAACCACAATAATTTTTTTTCTGTTATCGATCTCAGAAAAGTACAATACAACTGGTAGGAATTAATATATTGCCATCATCCACCGTGGCGGAAGATTACGTCAAGGAATTAGTTGACAACAAGATAACTGTACGAAGAAGATCCTCATTGGTATTGAATCAAATGAAGCAGTAGATAAGCGTCCAGGCCCAAATCCAGCAACAGCAGACGAAAAAGAAATTAATATTTCCTCTGTACATTTAAATCATGCAGAAAACAGTAGGGTTAATATTTATGTTAATACGGAGGCAAACAACTGTTAATATTTGGTGTATTACATTTATATTTCAAGATAATTATAAATTCGTTGAAGATTTGAAATAAAATTGATGTTTTATAAACTAGTGAATAAAGTAACATTTTATCTATCGTCATCATTAAAATGTTACTTTGTCATAGAGAATTTAATAGATAAAATATAGCTTTACAAGTAGGCATTGGAAAAAAGTTATTTACTGAATACGGTCGTTTCAAATTAGGTTTTATTTGCTAAAGTTAAATTAAGTTAAGTTGGGTTAGGTTAACTTAGCATAGGTTTTGTTAATCTTCAGTTTATGAACACCTTAAAATTACACAAATTACAAAGATCAATTAGCATATGCTTTTTTGAAATGTATTAGAAGCAAGAGCATAGTACCTTCATTCTGCAATTATAAATAGTGAAAGCAGAATAGTCATTGTGAATGTATAGCAGATCAGTAGCTTTCCCTACAACGTTTTAAAAATACCCGTTGAGTAACTGAACAAGTTTTCCGTTGTCTTAAAATATTTTATACAGTAACCAGTGTTTACTAATATGCCGTTTATAATTGACGATGCTCTTTCACATTGATGATTTTGCCTTTCTTTGTGAAGCATTTCTAATCTGCAATAAAGAGATGCTCTTAGTCTACTCACCAAATAATGATTTCCGTGGCGTTGTCCCGAAAGCATTATCCTCGCTCACAAACGATAGTAAAAATTTTGACAAATCATTCACCAATCTATTGAATTCGTAAGTAAAACTTTGAATTGTTGCAACTCGATCTTGTAAAATAAAATTTACTGCTGATGGGTTATACGGTACAATAGGGTTAATCCGATTATTTTCATATTCGTTTATATAGCCGTGGGGTACAGCCAGTGGATAGGATAGACGTAAACTTGGATGCTGATTTAAATTAATATCCTCCGTTTCTGCCTTTAGAGTGCCGTCCACTTTTTCTGCAGTATCAGACTGTGAGTTTATAGCTTCTTCACCTAACCTTTCTAGACCAGTTGAACGTTGATAATTGATTGATTTTGGAAAACGATGCAACGTTAAATATTTTCCACTGGCAGCATCAACGTAGGGACTTCTAGAATCCTGCAGCCCCTTCAAAAGAGCCCGAATGTTGATGGCTTCAAGCCGATTGGGTAAATCAACAGAAAATTCATTCTCATTGTTCGCAGTAAACTGTAAAGAACTTGCCTTCTCCCGGTGCTTATGAGACCCTTCAGGTCCTTCACGTATAGGTTTGGGAACAGGTAGTAGTTGAAGTAGTACTATGGGCTGTTGATTATCTTTCACTGGTAAACCAACGCGATTACTGACATAGTGTAATGCAGCAACATCTTCCATTTCGTCATATTTTGGAGATTCTTTGACGTTTTCATACTCAGATCCGTCTAACTGTGATCTGTTGCTAATAGGTCTAGGGTGGTGATGAGAAACAATGAACAAGTCATTTTTATGCTTTGATTGGTATGTCTTATCATATAGAGCATCGACGTATTTGTGGGAATCTTCAGTGTTTTCAAGTACTGATTCGTCTAACTGTGTTCGGACCCTAACCGGTTGCAGATTAATATACAGGTCATTTTTATGCGGGGATGCACCTTCCTCTGCTTCTAGGTATTTGTGGGAATCTTCGGCGTTTTCATTTAAAAATTCATGTAACCGTGTTTGAACACTGATCGGTACAGGTCGAGGATGCGAACCTATAGCCAAATCGTTTCTCTGCTTTGGTTCATATGCGACAGCAAACGGCATATCGATGTATGTGGGAGAATCCTCGAGATTCTCGTGCATTGATTTATGTAATTCTGCTCGGACGCTAACTGGTAGAGGTCGAGAATGGGAGCGTACATCTATGTCATTTTGAAGTTCGGCTTCGTATTCCCCAGCATACGGCGTATTGGCGTATTTGTGAGTATCCTCGGCATCTTCGTGCACTGATTTATCTAATTGTGTTCGGACGCCAACTGGTAGAGGTCGAGAATGCGAGCGTACATCTATGTTATTTTGAAGTTTGGATTGGTATTCCCCAACATACGGAGTATTGGCGTATTTGTGAAAATCTTCGGCATCTTCGTGCACTGATTTATGTAATTGTGTTCGGACCTTAATTGGTAGACGTCGAAAATGGGAGCGTACATCTATGTCATTTTGAAATTTGGATTCGTATTCCCCAAGATATCGCGAACGGACGTCTTTGTCAGAATCGGTGGCATCTTCGTGCACCGATTTATGTAATTGTGTTCGGAAGCGAATTGGTAGAGGTCGAGAATGGGATCGTACATCTATGTCATTCTGAAGTTTGGATTCGTATTCCCCAAGATACCGCGAATGGACGTCTTTGTGAGAATCTTCGGCATCTGCGTGCGCTGATTTATGCGACTGTGTTCGGACGTTAATTGGTAGAGGTCGAGAATGTGAGCGTACATCTATGTCATTTTGAAGTTTGAATTCGTATTCTCCAACATACGGTGCATTGGCGTATTTGTGAGAATCTTCGGCATCTTCGTGCACTGATTTATGTAATTGAGTTCGGACCTTAATTGGCAGAGGTCGAGAATGGGAGCGTACATCTATGTCATTTTGAAGTTTGGATTCGTATTCCCCAAGATACCGCGAATGGACGTCTTTGTCAGAATTGGCGGCATCTTCGTGCACTGGTAGAGGTCGAGTATGGGAGCGTACATCTATGTCATTCTGAAGTTTGGATTCGTATTCCCCAAGATACCGCGAATGGACGTCTTTGTGATAATCGGCGGCATCTTTGTGCACTGATTTATGTAATTTTGTTCGGACGCTAATTGGTAGAGGTCGAGAATGGGAGTGTACATCTATGTCATTTTGAAGTTTGGATTCATATTCCCCAACATACGGCGTAATGACGTATTTGTGAGAATCGTCGGCATCTGCGTGCGCTGATTTATGTAATTGTGTTCGGACGTTAATTGGTATAGGTCGAGAATGGGAGCGTACATCTATGTCATTTTGAAGTTTGGATTCGTATTTCCCAACATACGGTGTATTACCGTATTTGTGAGAATCTTCAGCATCTTCGTGGCCTAATTTAAGTAATTTTGTTTTGATGCTAATTGGTAGAGGTCGAGAATGGGAGCGTACATCTATGTTATTTTGAAGTTTGGATTCGTATTCTCCAACATAAGGCGTATTGACGTATTTGTGAGAATCTTCGGCATCTTCGTGCATTGATTTATGTAATTGAGTTCGGACCTTAATTGGCAGTGGTCGAGAATGGGAGCCTACATCTATGTCATTTTGAAGCTTGGATTCGTATTCCCCAAGATATCGCGAATGGACGTCTTTGTCAGAATCGGCGGCATCTTCGTACACTGATTTATGTATTTGAGTTAGGACCTTAATTGGCACTGGTCGAGAATGGGAGCGTACATCTATGTCATTTTGAAGTTTGGATTCGTATTCTCCAACATACGGCGTATTGACGTATTTGTAAGAATCTTCGGCATCTTCGTGCACTGATTTATGTAATTGAGTTCGGACCTTAATTGGCAGTGGTCGAGAATGGGAGCGTACATCTATGTCATTTTGAAGTTTGGATTCGTATTCCCCAAGATATCGCGAATGGACGTCTTTGTCAGAATCGGCGGCATCTGCGTGCACCGATTTATGTAATTGTGTTCGGACGCGAATTGGTAGAGGTCGAGGATGGGAGCGTACATCTATGTCATTCTGAAGTTTGGATTCGTATTCTCCAAGATACCGCGAATGGACGTCTTTGTGATAATCGGCGGCATCATTGTGCTCTGATTTATGTAATTTTGTTCGGACGTTAATTGGTAGAGGTCGAGAATAGGAGCGTACATCTATGTCATTTTGAAGTTTGGATTCGTATTCTCCAACATACGGTGCATTGGCGTATTTGTGAGAATCTTCGGCATCTTCGTGCACTGATTTATGTAATTGAGTTCGGACCTTAATTGGCAGAGGTCGAGAATGGGAGCGTACATCTATGTCATTTTGAAGTTTGGTTTCGTATTCCCCAAGATACCGCGAATAGACGTCTTTGTCAGAATTGGCGGCATCTTCGTGCACTGGTAGAGGTCGAAAATGGGAGCGTACATCTTTGTCATTCTGAAGTTTGGATTCGAATTCTCCAAGATACCGCGAATGGACGTCTTTGTGAGAATCGGCGGCAACTTCGTGCACTGATTTATGTAATTGTGTTGGGACGCGAATTGGTAGAGGTCGAGAATGGGAGCGTACATCTATGTCATT
>JABXWE010026380.1:0-13121 GCA_014611495.1 Limonius californicus
CCAAATCATGTTTTTGTCTAAATTACTCTAAATGAACGACGAAAGGCATAAACAACATCTAACTGCCATTCAGTTTGGGTGTTATGCCAGCTCGCAGAAAGCTTTTAGTTAAGTATGCAACCCCAAAACCGAAACGCCCAACCCTTTGCGCTATTATTTTGTATGACAAAGTAAATAAACTGCAGCACCTTGTGTATGTTGCCCCGCTACAGCAGGGCTCTCAACAGCTCAGTGCTACGGTCGACGCGGTGATAAGAAATGAGAGTTTCGTGCCGTCTGGGACTCGGGTTCGATACCTGGCGGGCGCGACGTACTTTGAACGCCAATCGTATCATGCGTCTAATAAAAAGTGTCATCAATAAAGGCCTTCTCCAGCACAAATCCCATGCAGGACACTTTACCCGTAAGTGTTCTGCGCTGAAGTGCTGGTATAACAAAAACGCCACGTTATATCCTTCTGGTCATCTAGAAATAATCGACGAACAGAGTGGAAAGACGTGGTACAACAACTTTTTTTTAAATTTTTCTCAATGTTGGTGTTGATAATTCACGTTTTTATTTTAATTTCTATAAGTTTACAGATAATATTTTTTTTAATTTGATTTCCACACACTCCTAACGTTGTTTAAAGGGAATGAACGTGTTGTAGATTTTTAAAAATAGCTTATCTTGAAGGCGTCGTTTAGTTAATTGTTTATAAATTTTGCGGGGTATTAGCACAGAGCTCCTCGAAGTTTATACAAAGATTTAATTAATATATAAGATATTTGACAATCCAGCATGAAACTAGAACTTCGCGTAGTTAATATGGAACACCTCGCAAGATCAAAACTCTATGCTACATTAATACAACTTCATAATAGTCTAGTTATAATTGCATTAATACTTTTCAGTATATTTTAAGGATTATTTAACCCTAGAATGCATACATCTAAGAAAATTACGTTAGTGCCTACGTGGTGCCTTATACTGTATACACCACCCGTTTTTTTTTAATAAGGAGCTTTGTATTTATTATACGGCCGTTTTCAATTTCTGGAAGATAATTTGTGATCGCTTAGATATATATAAAGTGTACACCGGAAGTTAAAGTTGTTAAAATATTTATTTATGAATATGAATATAAACTTATTATTTTTATTATAGCGAGTATTTGCAGCCATTACGGCTTTTCGCATTCCACGCGCCATCGGTTTCCGTCGTTCCAGTCTCCTTCTCGTACTTTTCCATTTCACTTTCTATGTTATTTATCCATTTCTTCCGAGGTCTCCCTCGTTTATTACTTTGTGCTGGAACCCAGTTCCATACCTTTATTGGTAATCTTTCTTCATTCATTCGGCGTAGATGCCCGTACCAACTTAACTGCTTTTCGTTTATCCTAGCCATAATAGTATCTTTGACTGCCATTTTCTCTCTGATATCTTCATTTCTAACGTAATCGTACAAGGTTAGGCCACAACATCTTCTCCAGTATGTCATTTCCGCTGAGAGTAGTTTGTGATTCATCTTTTTGTCTATAACCCATATCTACGACCCATATGTCATAACCGGTTCTATTATTGTTTTAAATATATTTGTTTTCGTTGTTTTGGTTAGGTTTTTATTCCACAACATTGGATGTAGTGTTTTTGTCATATTCTTTCCTCTGCCTATTTTCTTCATTATATCCTTGTCGTCTTTCCCATCCTCGCATATTGTAACTCCCAGATATTCATATTGACTAATAGTTTTTATTGTTCCGTTGTCTAGCTCTTTATCTTGTCCTCTTCCTCCTATGACCTTATACTGCGTCTTTTCTGTATTCACCTCTAAACCCCACTTATTGTATTCCTCTAGCATGTATGTCATATCCTGCTGATCTTCTGCAATAACTATTTGATCATCTGCAAACGTATATATCGGGCTTTCGCCCAACCATGTTCACATCGGACTGCATTTTGTGATCCAATGTTTTAAGGCGGCACACAGGTACGTTTTAAAAAGGGTTGGGGAGAGGCAGCATTCCTGCTTTACTCCTTTCCAAGGCGAGAACGGTAAAAGGATTTGATTGCCGACTATTACGAGAGCTTGGTTTTCTCTGTATAGTGTTTTTACTGCGTTTATGTACACTTTGTTTATAATTGCTTGTTCTACGGTAATCCATAGTTTTTGAAAGGGACGGAATCAATTGCTTTTCTTAAATCTATAAACGTAACATGGAGTTCTCTCCCTTTTACCAGATTTTTCTCTGCTAAGTGTCTTATAGTAAATACATTTCGAATTTTTTTGCTTGCTTTCGTTATTACATGGACCTCTAACAAGATTTCAATTTTTGTTATAAAATAATCCATTTTTATTCAAAAAATAATTTTCAATGGTTCATCTAATATCTTTCCCTACAGAAATAACTTTTGACATATTACAGTGTTTGTATAATTTATTTGTGGGTATAAGGATACAAGGTAATAAATAATCGGTTAAATAGGCCTCTCTAAATCTCAAGGGCTATTAGAATTCACATTCAAGTTCTAGTAATTTCACTTAGTTTTCTGTACACACTGACAAACGGTAATTATAGCTTTTTCTGTTTTCTTTTCTATAATTTTTTTATCAAAAACAATACAAGTAGGTTTTGAATAATGTTATACCGATTTTAATACCGATTTGAAATAGCTAATTAAATAGGCAGTTAAATTTCTAAAATATTATTATCAATTTGAAAATTACATATTTAAAGTGTTCTTGAAACTACTTTTATCCTAGTCTTGACTATCATCAACCGCCTTTTTCGTCACACTTTTGGACATCGGCCTCTTCTCTGCCATGTGTTTCTCTTCAGACCTAAGATGCAGTTTTAACGTCGAATGCGAACGACAGAAATTGTAAAGAAGGTTTTTGAGATTAAGCTCCCACGGTCGCTAGCCGGATTGGGGAATTGTGTGCGGTGGGTTGCATTACAAGATTTTTATACGCTAGTTGAAAATGTCGGAGAGTCGAAGCCTAGTTAGAATCGACGTGCTGCTCAGAAACTGATCCCCCTACCAACTGACCCAATTTATAAGTGTTTCTTCTAAAATTTGAAATCAAATTGATATACATTTTCAAGATATTTGAGGATTCAAGTGAAAGTTACATTCTAAAATTTCCTTAAAGAAATGTCAACAAGTCTAGAAAGCTATGTTTTACTTGATTTTCGATGTTTTATTTCAGCTTACACGAGTTTTGAATATTTGAAGCGTGTACTCTCTAAAACGGATTATTAAAATTGACAGTTGACCACTTTATATCAGTAAAGTAATACGATTAAAAATTCAAACTGTTTATCCGAAAAAACGATACGTGCTTGAATATAGAAGCACTACATGGTGTTCATTTCACCTGTCCTTCTTCATCCTCATTCTCTGACCGTTCGTCTCACAGACTTTCACTGTAGCAGTAGTACAGTCCTAATTCTCTCATAGGATTTTACACCCCTGCGTATATGTATATATTCACTTGTTGATGGGATTTAAAAGTTGATGACAACATACTTCTGAAAATATGTTGTTACAGACCATTTGAAAGCTTGAATTTATTTTTGAATAATTGTATTTTGAAGTAACTAAATTTCAGCATTAGCTTTTCGATATTTTTAAATTGAACCATGTGAAATAAAACTGTTGATTTTTGATCTTGCTGAGCCGATTCCTCGGAAATATAATACATACGGTTAGTACGTAAGACGAAAATAACTCAGCTAAGTTGTTTCCGAGCTTGTAGACCGTTAGTTCCGGCCTCTCTAATATGTGCTTTCAGGACTACGGTAAAATGGTACTCCGGAAAATATAAATCCCTCCACGCTTGCTTAAGGGATAGCCTAAAGTCCTGTAGCGCGCGAAGTAAATATTTAACCGCTGTAATGTGCTTGGAGAGTATTTTATGCTTAATAGATTTTTGCGTATGTAGCTAATTGGACTGATGCTGAAATCTTTACAGTACACTGCGGATATTTCTCTGAAATCATGTGTAATATTTTTTGGATTATTACAAGGGAAAATGTATAATTTAACAAATGCTGATAAAATAATAACTCCATAAACGCGTAAGCTTTAAAGAAGAGTTGAATAAATTGGTTTTTTCTTGAAAACATAACTCTAAAACAAGTACATTTAAAAATATACTGAAAATCATTTAAGGTTATTGAATCACCAATGGTACATCAGCGCAGAGCTCTTGGCGCGCTTTGTTTAATGAAATGGAACTGAAAGGGGTGCGATATTTCTTTAAAAAATGTTTCTTGCCAAAGTCATCCACTCCATTACCACACACTAGCACGTATTTTAAATAAGAAAGTTGGTCCTGCTGGATACTTTACGAATGCAAGGCGCGTGTAAGGTATAAATTTAAAACATTCTCCAGAATTGATGCCTATTTTTCGTTTTCCTTATTTCTTTCTCTTTTAAGTTCGCCCTAGCCTTAATGGGCCTTACATTTTTATTACGTTTAGTTTTAGTGAAAATGGGAATTGAATTTATATTGTAACCTCTTAAAAGAACAATTTGGTTATATTCAAGGTCGCTAGTTCTTATTTCTAAATAAATTCAATTTGATTTTGGAACCCCATTACTATTCGAAGCTTAATCGAAAACTAACGGCTATTTAAATATTTCCGACAAATGAGGGGCGTAGGCAATTTGGAGCACTGGGGGTGCTTTAGTGGTTGATGAGCTAGCCACGCGTCAGGTTACCGTGGTTCTGCCATTCTATTCAGTTGTATAATAAAGCCCTGAAATGAACACTACCACTGAAATTCCATCAAGTATAAAGTGCGTGCTCTGATTCGTTTTCTCCCATCAAAAACCGAAACCGCTGCCGACATTTACTGCAAATATGCGAGGTTTATGGTCAAGCCATCATGAGTGAAGGAGAGGTCGGGACACTTGTGTAAAGAGAGATTTCAAACGTGCACGATGAGGAATGAAGTGGAAGACCTTCTGTTGTCGAAAACGATCTTATGGAAAAAGTGAACAAGAAAAGTCATGAAGATTGGTGTTTCACTAATTCACTTACTACACTGTACAAAATTGTCACGAACAGTATACAGTACTACAAACTTTGTGTGAGGTGCTTGCCAAAGATATTGACGAATGTTTACAAAAACCATGAATGGCCTCTGCACTTACCTGCCCGCATTTCTACGCAACTGATGGCGATGAGTACCTAAATATTGTGGCTGGCAACGAAACGTTCCTACAGAAATGTTGAAACTAAGGAGCAATCAATGCAGGAGCAAGCGACTATTCCCAGATCCAAAAAGTTCAAGAAAACCTTCGAGAACTGAAAGCTTTGTGGCTACTATTTTTTTTGCGGGAAACGCATATTTGAAGTTAATTTCTTGGAACATGTGTACGACAATGAATGCAGCCTTGTACGATGAGACCTCAAGAAAGTTGAGATGAACGGTTTACAACAAAAAGCGAGAATTGCTTACCTCTGATGATTTCGCACAATGCCCGACCGCATACGGCTGTTCGCACTGCGCAACTCATTGAGCAACTCAATTGAAAAAGTTTTAACCATCCCCTGTCCCGACTTAGCGCCGTGTGACTATAACTGCTCCCTTCATTTAATCAAACCCGCGACCGTTTTTTTGACGACAGCAACCTTCTATGACGGACTTATAGAAACAGTTGTACCATGATATTATAAGTGTCTAAATTCGATTGGTGACTATGTAGAGAAATAATTTAAGAGTGTATGTACAAACATTCAGATATTGAAGTTGAAATACATTTAAAAGCTTCCGAGTAACATAATCCACTAACTCACCACGTTTTATCACTTTATCTGGTTTATTTGAGATATATTAAAGACGGCTTTGCAATATGCAATTGAAATATCAACTCCACTATCTTTTTATTCCAAGCAATTGTTGTATTTTCTATGGTTCTGATTCCATGGCTTGGCCCCTGAGCTTTTTTGCTAATCTCTGAAAAAAATCGTAAGGTAACTCTATTAAAAGGTAAGACAAAACGAAGCAAATAAAATTCTCGGCTGAATTATATTAAAAAAGTAGGCGTTTCAATAAATTGTCAATGACGTCATCACCAAAACATTTTTAAGAACATACTAAGTTGATTATTATTAGAATGTAGAAGATAGCGGTTTATTAGGCCTAAAACAAATAATAAACAGGGTACGGTCTGCGGTCTTTTGTAAATCGGACTGTATACGAGGATGGTTCGATAACTACCTGCCCTAACAAAGAAAACACAAATTTTTTTCGGAAAAAAACATTTTATTTTCAATATAGTCTCCTACTCGCTTAACACACTTATTCCAACGATATTCCAAATTAGCAATGCCTTCATTGTAGGTCGATGAATCCAAGTCCTCGAAATAGCTATTTACAGCAGCGATTACCTCGGAATTAGACGAAAATCTTTTACCGCCGAGCCATTTTTTCAGGTTTGGAAACAGATGATAATCGCTGGGAGCCAAATCTGGGGAATAGGGCGAACGGGACACTAATTCAAATCCCAATTCATGAATTTTGGTCATTGCAATCGCAGACTTGTGGGCAGGTGCGTTATCTTGATGGGAAAGCACTTTTTTCTTTACCAAATGAGGCCGTTTCTCTTTGATTATGTCGCTAAGTTGTTGCAACAAATTGGCATAATACTTGCCATTTACTGTTTTCCCCTTTTCTAAGTAGACCAAGATAATTCCATGAGAATCCTAAAATACAGTTGCCATAACCTTTTCTGCTGACAAAACCGTTTTAGTCTTCTTTGGTGGCGGAGAACCTTTGATTGTCCATTGTTTGGACTGTTCTTTGGTTTCGGGAGTATAATGGTGGACCCAGGTTTCATCGACGGTTATGAAACAGCACAAAAAATCCTTCGGATTGTGCCAAAAGGTCGCGAGAAACACTCAAAAGCTTTAGTTTTTGCTCCGGTGTGAGCAACCGCAGCCCCAACGCGCCAAGTATTTTTTCATTTCCAATTCTTCAGTTAAAATTCTGTGCACACTGTCATTTGAGATACCCACTATATCTGCTATCTCGCGCACTTTTACTCAACGGTCATCCAATACGATGCGGTGGACTTTTTCAATCATATCCGGGGCAGTAGCAGTTTTTGGACGTCCACCACGGGGTTCATCATTTGTATTCACACGACCACGTTTAAATTCGGTAACCCAGTTTTTAACCATTGGAAACGAAGGAGCGGATTCCAATAGTGTTGAATCCAACTCTGCTTTGATTTCGGTTGGTGTTAAGCCCTTCAAATGAAAGTACTTTATCACTGCTCTCAACTCAGCTTTTTCCATTGTTTACAAAATCTAATAAAGGATAGTTCTACAGAATAGTAAAAAAGATTCCTCCGAATTCGCGCCATCTCTGTGTTAGGCCACATAGTTACGGAACAATCCTCGTAGTTACAATAACCTTAATCACATATTAATCAAACAAATCAAATCAAACAAACTACTACTAAATCAACACGAGTAATTGGTTTATGTGTTCAAAAACGGAGTAAGAAACGAAAATCAAACTACAATACGCACAAGACCATTTGACAATAAGCTTTATAAAAAAGCCCACTGTTGCTTGACAGTAGAAAGGGCCATACTAAAATAAATGTTTAATAGTTATAGATAGTAATAGCCACAATAAATATTTAAAATAAAATTCACAATCTATAATGCGCTTTTAATGGACGTAACATCTTCATGTTGTGTCTAACTACAAAAAAACACGTCGTAATGCTAAAATGATACATGAGATACCGCGACAATAGCACACTAAACACCTTTATTCATCCATCAAACTCCATTTTGAAATGTTGCAAACCACCTACTTGCTTCTTGGGATCTGATGTTTTTGAAAACATCATTTCATGAATGATTACAAATACCGTTAGGTACAGCTAAAGATTAAATCTCGTTTAAACGCTGCTTCGTTCGCAAACGCTATTGAAATTTAAAAAGTCTTGGTAATTTTGAGTTTCCAGAAACCGCATTTTAGTATGTGTGATGGACCTATATTGTAAGTTCTGCACACAATGAAAATGATCGTTCTTGCATCGAATAGAATTTGTCTTTGGGATCATCTTACGTTTTCTTCAGCATCGCTTACTCCACGTCTGGTTTTGCTATTGGCGATTCGATGGCTAGAAAACTTTATGAAACTAAGTTATACTTTTAAATTCACATTCGGTTGGCTCTTGCTGCTCAACCAGATTTGATTGTAAAGGCGAGAGATTCCGCCGGTGGGAAATTAGTTCGCGTGAACGAGCGTACTGTGCCCCACTATCGAATTAATTGTACCGAACTTGTGTCAAAAGTTCGCCGTGAAAATCGAAACACGCACTTTTCGATTGTCCCACTTTTTTTCCCACAACGTTCGGATTTAGAAATGGTTTCACATTGTGAAATGATGAAAGCAAAAATGCGAAACTTATACATATAGTGTAGTAAAAATATAGAGAGATTTTTATTTGAAAAGCTGTTTTCCACAACGTTCGCATTAAGATTTAGAAATGGTTTCACATTGTGAAATGATGAAAGCGTGTTCAAAAATGCGAAACTTATACAGAGCTATAGTGTAGTAAAAATGTGGAAGCTACCGAGAGATGAATTTTATTTTGAAAAGCGGCGACGCCCAATTTTTGTACCACTTTTCAAATTGTAATACCCACTTTTTTTCTTTTTCCACAACGTTCGGATTTAGAAATGGTTTCACATTGTGAAATGATGAAAGCAAAAATGCGAAACTTATACATATAGTGTAGTAAAAATATAGAGAGATTTTTATTTGAAAAGCGGCGGTGTCTAGGCGAAGTATTATAACACTTCAAAAAGAAACAGCAAGTTTTGAAAACCGCCGGGCAATAAAAATACTCGCATTAAGAAAGCGGGGATTACCGCAATGACAAAACCAGAACGCACAGATGTGCGCGTATTAAAGGCCTTTATGAAACTCGAGCACAAAGGGATTCAGTTTATATGCGAAACTTGAGCCGCAGATGAATGTTCACAAATAATTACAGAATGGGAAAGCGTGTTCATTTGCTGTTGTGAGTCCGACTGGGTTAATTAGACTGTTTTGTGAGCTCTCTGTACGCAGCCAGACTGTCAAGGAGAGATAGTTCTTGAGAGCTTCATCCTTAAAGTTACAAAACCGCTTAAGGAAAGAAAACTAGACTTGTCATTCATCTTGGAGCCCGGCACGTGTCGGAAGCTTCGACCGGCCCGGTCCATTCTCGACGGTTCCTTATGAATAGACCCTGAGACGACCGTACATGGTAGTGACCGCTGCGACCCATTGCTAGTACTACAGAAGACCGTCGTTACGACGCTTAATTTTTCTTGGGATGAGACCTCAATTTGTTACTATTACAAGAGCGGATTTTTCGTTCGGTTAAATAGATTGAAGCCTACGGCGGAAAATTATAACAGCGTGGTAATATTTTATTGTAGTTATAAGAATTTCAACTCACAATTATTTTATTGATCTTATTTGTTTAACTATAGCTAAACATTTTACTAAATCGCATACAATTGCATGTGATGTTTAATCTTAAACCAAATGCAACGAACATTACTAATGTATAATTCTAGAAATTACAAATCAATAACAACAACAAAATATTTCCACAGATTTAATATATTAGCAGAATTAAATGTAACTGGAGCATTCTTGCCACTGAAGCTACAAACTTGACATATTCTTGAATAAATAGTTAAACAGGTTTTTAACTTGTTTTATGTTCTTGAAAAGAAATTTGGCGCAGTCGGTAGGATCAAATCTGGTATGGTTCTCACCTAAGAAGATCATTTAAAGATACTACGTTGTTTATATCGGTAATCCCTAATGCTTATGAAAATCACACAAATATCTTAGTTAACAGACAGCCAATTTCATTGAAACATATACATTTAACTAAATTTCGCCATAAATGCAACATTTAAATGAAAAAATTCTTAAATTAAATATTAAACCTCATCTTGGTGAACCTGCACAAAATATAGCCACTAGTATAACAATTGTTTTAGTATTAATTTTTATTATTATCATTATATATTGTAACAGAAGACGAATTATTTTAAAATTTCCCAAATTATGTTTCAAACGGAAAACTAGTTTTACTGTTTCTAGCACAGAATCAATTTCTCGAGTACACTTTACGAATAGAAGAATATAAGAATTTCAACCCACAAATATTTAATTTATCTTAATTGTTTAATTATAGCTAAACATTTTACTAAACTGCATACAATTGCATGTGATGTTTAATCTTAAACAAAGTACAACGAACATTACTAATCTATAATTCTAGAAATTATTAATCAGTAACAACAACAAATTATTTCCACAAATTTAATATATTAGCAGAATAAAATGCAACTGGAGGCAGTTTTGCTGAAGCTAGAAGCTTGACAGTCTGGAATAAATAGGTGAATAGGTTTTTAACTTGCATTATTTTCTTGAAAAAGAAAAATAAAAAGCGACAAATTTGCCTATTTTTTTGGCCGATTGCAATAAACACGAATTCCTTGTCCACTCTACCGTGAAAATTATTATATTATAGCCCTATTTATTGTTAAGAATTATTGTATTCCTTTTACATTTTTATATCAATCAAATTTTAGATGTTATATTCAGAGACGTAACTAGGTATTAGCAAAGGGAGAGTTGCCAAGGCCGCCGTCTCGAGAGAGGCTCAGAAGGCGTCAAAAAGTGCCAATACTTACAAAAAGACGAATTTGAAGTAACCCTCAGGGGCGTGATATTAATTATTCGACAAGGGCGGCAAAACATATTAGCCTACGGCCGGCAAAATCGTAAATCCGGCATTGGCTGTATCTGTATGCCTCATAAAGCTTTATTACTACACTTTTTATAATCATTAAATTTATGATCTTTTGGAACGGAAACTGTCAATGCGGTCGTTTGAATTAAAAGCTTGTAGTTGGGAAGTATTTACGTCTATGGTTAGGGTCAACCTTACGGGGGGGGCGAATAAAAACTACTGATTTTTCAAATTTATCTAAGGTGGCAGCGCTTCTGTGTTCCATTTGTGCAGTTCCCGGGTAACAAACAGCGCATGCGATTAGAATTCACTGGCGGCGACGGGCAGGTGACATGCAACTGATAATAAAACACAGACTTTCTGATCTGTCAATAACTGTTGGGCAGTTGTACTCACCGGAGGTCCTGCAGCCCCCTGGCCCTGGCTTGAAACTTGAACAGGATACGAATACTCTTCTGCCGGCTAGCTGCTGTGACCGCAGTCATTCGTAATCGTACAGTAATTATGCATATCTTCTGGTGCACCAATCCTCCAGAGGGATCCAGGCTATGGACCAAGTCCACAACCAGTCTCTCTGTTATCCACAGGAGTCACGGGGGGCCCCTCAGCCCCGTATGCGAAGGGGAAAGTATTGTTAGTATCCACACCTTCGCGTAAAAGTCAGTCGATGCCGTCCTGACATTAATGCTGCATTTATAATAATAATAATAATAATAATAATAATAGTAGTTCGACGTAGGTACATTTACGATGTAACCTCTGCCGACTGACTACCTCCCGAATGATTGCTAGGGGAATAATTATTAATCATGCCACAACACTATCTACTCATATAGCTACCCCTATTCACTACGCTGTTGTTGTTGACACACCAATCTTGTATATCAACGATAATAGGACCCAATGCTTGTAAACCTTATATAATACCAATTAGATAATACTTTACCATTCGGGTAAACACATAGAACACCTCATGGGATATAAACTATATCCCAGTCAGGGACGCCACTGCTTATATCAGCTGACATTGCCATTGCAGCGCATCTTTGTATATAATCACATACGTGGTAACACTAATTGCACACACCTTGCCTCAGCGTCGACTTAGAAGATAATCGCATCGCAATCAATTAATAGATTGCCAAACGCTATTAATTAGTTATTACGCCAAAGATATGCAAGCTTGCGCCTAGATACCAACAACACTGCCTTTAGTAGACTGCCGTTAATGAACTTTCTTAACACTCCTATACCCCTTGTTTATCCTTCACATTCCAAGAAACACTTACCTGCCCGGCTTCTCATTCAAATCTTTATAATCTTTCCCGGCTGTATTTGAGAACAGACAGAAGCTACATATACTTCTGCAAATATTTATTTGTTAAGCGTACATTTAAGTCATATTCACATTAGATAAAAACCACTGGCTAACAATCTATAGAAACAAATGTGATTATATATGTCTCTATGTGAAATTGTACGTAGTTTTTGTCTATCAGCAGTCTTTCGTTTTCATTAGTCAGCAAATGCTTACGTGCATACGGATTGTTTCTCTATATAATTCTTATCTGCCAATTTTCGCAGCGAAATTGCAAATCCCTACAACTATTTTCAGATCCTAGCTAGGAATGTTTTTATTTCTTTTTCTAAAATAAAGATATGCGAGCTTACAGACAGTCCCGCTGATTCCTCTCAACACTCCGCAACAAGGCCCTTCCTTCAAACTTTTATCATTCTTCCCAACTGTTATAGAGCCGTGATAAGTTACGTATATTTTACCAAATATTTATCTGCTGAGCGCACATTTAAGTAATTGTCGCAGCAAGCAAAAATCGTTGTCTAACACTATAGAATATCATACGGTTCCTAAACATCGAATTTTTGACAAAAAGAATATTTCCATTTTTAGGGAAAATTCTTCCAAAACTTCATATTTACACAGTTCTCTGTGTTTTAAAATTTAATATCTGTGAAGTCATCTCCTCAGGCTTAGACTGCGTCGTCGCAAGATTAATAGACGCTGACGTTTCGCTAACCGTTATAGTTTTAACTGTGGTGCGTGACCAAATTCACCACCCGGAATGATAAAGCGGAAGGATACATTTGAAAATTTGATGCTCCTAAAAAAGTTGCTGCGAAACAACAAAGTTGACTATATAATAATCATATAAGTATACCTGAATAAAATTAAACATCTCTTGGTATTCATTATCATCAACAGCCTTTCCGTCTCAATGCTGGGCATCGGCCTCTTCTCTGCCACGTGTTTCTCCTCAGCGCTAAGGTAGAAACACGGGGGACCTACAGTTTAACGTCGAATCCGAACGACAGAAATTCCAGAGAAGG